>CAUYPK010041786.1:0-45994 GCA_963574355.1 Loris lydekkerianus
ATTAGCCGAAAGCAAGGCCATAGTTCCCATTGAAATATTGGTAAGTTTGTTGATTTAACTTTACTTGTTCTTCATTTTAAATATTGTATTTGTTCCTGTTTTGTTTTTTTACTTCAAAATAAGATATGTGCAGTGTGCATATGAATTTGTTCATAGTTTTATTTTTAAAACTATAGTCCAGCCCTCCAACGGTCTGAGGGACAGTGAACTGGCCCTCTGTTTAAAAAGTTTGAGGACCCCTGCAATAGAACATTCATAGAGACCTGAGGCTGAGATGGAAGCTGGATCTTCTACACCCAGATTTAAAAGCTCAGAATTTCTCCTTATGGCAGTGAGGAGCTGAGAAAGGGTTTTAATTGATTCCCAGACAGCAGAATAGGAGGAGGCCCTTTCCAGAAGTGCCTAGAGGACAAGCCTGTGGCTGCTGCCCTACTTTGCCCCACTTGCCCTGCCTGGATTGCATCCTGCGCAGAGAAATAAATCCAAGTGGGGATGAGAGGAGTCTTAATTTAGTGTTTTCTTTTTTTTTTTCTGAAGACAGTCTTTGTCATCCCCAGTAGAGTGCTGTGGTGTCACAGCTCACAGCAACCTCAGACTCTTGGGCTTAAGCGATTGTCTTGCCTCAGCTTTCCAAGTAGTTGGGACTACAGCCACAACACCTGGCTATTTTTAGAGACAAGGTCTGGCTCTGGCTCAGGCAATCCACCTGCCTTAGCCTCCCAGAGTGCTAGGATTACAGGCGTGAGCCCATGCCCCGTGGCTTTAATTTAGTTTTTTCACCAACTACAGAGCAGATCATCAATCAGGGAGCATGGGCTGCACAGTGTCCAGGGAAGATGCCAAGGCTGTGCCCAAGGCAACATGTAATCCATGTCCAAAATAGTCACAGCCTGTGTGTGGCCTCCAGGAAGCTTGCTTAGTTTTACTGCACTTCCTCTGCCCAGTCCTATCTTTCATCAGGTGTGTACATGTCTAGCATGCTCTTGTTTCTCTGTCTCTTGCCTCTTTCTCCCTCTCCTGTGGAAGTCTCAATCATTGTCCCTCTCTGTCCCTGTCCCCCTCTCCATATCAGCATCCTTTATCTTCCCAGCTTGCCTCTCCACCTCAGTCCAGCCATTCCTCCCAGTCCTTACCACCTCCATTCTCCTCTCTCCTACCCAGACTGCCCGGTCCCTGGGCCTGACCTGGAGATCAATCCCACTCTGGAGTCTCTGTGTCTGAGCATGACAGAACACGCCTTGGGTGGTGAGCATTTCCTCTTCCCTTGACCCAGCTTCCACCTACCCAGCGTCTTCACCTCTGAACCTGAGCAACTCAGAGTCATCCTGAGGGGTCCCTAGGGGAGGCCAGACTCCAGGGAGGGCCTGGCTGGGATGACAGGCTACCTGAGTGCCTTTTCTTGGGCCTCCCACCAGATCCTGATCTTCCTCCCTTCCTCCCTTTCTTACCACAGATGGGACAGACAAAACTTCCACCATCTGACGGGACCCACAGCCCAGCGCACCCATAGGCTCCCTGGGCGGCGGGCGGGGGCCAACCCCCAACAGGCTTCTCCGCAACAGCGAGAGGGTGGGCTGGCTCAGCTATACATTCTAATATTTTTCTACTCTCTCACCCTTTTAACTTTTGTTTAACATTGGCACATGCCTTGCTCACCCCCAGGCCCATCAAGGGATCTCTGCTGAGGCCAGGGGAGTTGGGGGCAGCCAGGATAAAGGGGGCAGAGACTGGCCAGACTGCCTGCCCCTCTCCTTCCCCTCCTCATCCCCCACCTGGCCCCGTCCCACCCCTGCCTCTTCCAGACCGCTGAACACCTGCCCCTCCCCAAGGGAGCAGATGCTGTCAGAGACAAACTGACCACTACCTTGTGGAGCCTGCTCAGAAACATGTGACATTTGGGGCAAGATGAGCAGGGTAGATAACCTGCTTTCCAGAATGTTATTTGAGAGGAGCTGGAAAGAAGGGGTGAGGAAAAAACCTCTCTCTCCTCTCTACCTTCTTCCCCTTCCCCACCATTCCCCGAGGACAGGAGCCACCTTCCTCTCTCTCACCTCCCTTTACCCTGTTTACCAGAGGTTCTCTACAATTAATTTCTTAGGCCTATTTAAGATACATATTTATATAGTTCTTAACGGTTTTCTCTGATCATTCCCTCTCATTTTTAAACCCCCCAGGCCTCTCTCAGAGCCATGACAGTGGCAGGAAGAGCCTGAACTTTACAAGGGGAGAGGGCAGAGCCCCCTCCTCCAGACTAGACCCCCAAGCCCTTCCCCATTTTCCCAGCCCTGGCTCTCCAGATGCGAAGGTTGAAAGTGGGTAGCCAGGGCAGCCAGTGAGGTCAGGAAGTCTGTTGCCTTAATGTCCCCTTCCCCCACCAACACACACCCTTCTCCACTGCCAGGTCCGGTTGGTAAAAGACTTGGGGGTAAGGAATAAGGGAAAGGGGATTGTTTGGTTTTTGGGTTTTTTTCCCCCAACCTCGCCCCCTTTTCTTTCCGCCTTTACCCAAACCCCCCATTATGTCATGACCTCACTTTAGTGGAACACTATATCATAACCCAGAGATTTTGTCTCAGCCCCAGAGTCAGACAGACCCTCTGGTCCCTATTCCTAATGAGGAGTTGTGCTGGGTCCCAGATGGAGGGAGGGGACTTGGGGGTTCAGACCGTGGGGAGGTGAGGGTCCCCCTATTCCAAACCCCTCCTCTCCCTCAGTCCATACCCCTCACTGGGACATTCTCAAGCTTTTCACACCGAAAAGGAAAAAAAAATGTTATTTTTAGATACATTTTATGAATAACTTTTGTTATGAATATGGCTGGTAACCATTGTGTATGTTATTAAAAATACAAAATGTTGGGAAAAAAAAACAAAAAACCAAAAAAAAAAAATTTTAAAACCACCACCCTCCTGCACTATCACCCCGTTCCCCAGACCTCCTTGCCCCTACCCTCCTGGTCATGGACCTCCCTCTGCTCTGAGCCCAGGGAGGGGGAAGAAGCCAGGAGGGTAGGGTGGCCCTGGGGACCTGCCTCTGGGTCCCTACCTCCTCTCCCAGTGCCGGGCTGGGTGGGGTGTCAGGTTTATTTATGTACCTCTTGCACACTCATCAACCTATGCAAGTCCCCCACCCCGGCTCCTCCGTGTTTCTGTGCCTTTGCTCATTCCCCTCAAACTCCCAGGGCTTCTCTAGTCCCCCTCCCACTAGCCACAGGAAGTGGGATGGACAGGCCACCTCGTTTGGAATCAGCAGGGTATCCCTCTCATGGGACCCTCACCTCTCCCTAGCCAGTCCTGTCTTGTTCATGCCCCATCAGGGTGAGCTGACCATGCCTGGCACTGGGAGGCGGTGAGGGATGCCTTCTCACACAAGGGAGGCAAGAACTGCTCCCCAACACCTGACAGAGTGTGCTGGACGCAGGCGGCCCCACTCTGATGGGCAGGACTCTGTGACCCTATCCTGCTCCAGGCCCCCCTCCATGATTTCGCCCTTCCCACCCATTTCTGTCCCCAGCCCCACTGGCAGAATCAGCTTTGAGTAACTGTACAGTTTTTCTCGCTGTTGGAGAAGACTTATTTGTTGGAGTTTCACTTGTTTAATGGTCTGGGCTTATTTTGGAAAAAAAAAAAAAAAAAAAATAATTATCACCTTCGTTGTGCTACATTTAATGGGATACCCTGTGGCCCTACCTCTGTCCTGTGTTTCTAGGTCCTTGAGCACCTGGGGTGGGGGTGGAGGGTTGGGTACAATGAGACAGGAGAGGAAGTAAAGAGAAGTTGGTTTTATTAATAGCAGAGGTTTGGTGATGGGGATGAACGAGTGAAGGGCTCACAAACAGACCACTAGAAAAGTGCCTTTCATGATAATGGTGTCTGCCCGCCCTGAAGGCCTTGGGACTCAGTCACTATCGCTGTCAGCTTCACTGGAATCAGAAGCTACAGCTTC
The DNA here is from genome assembly GCA_963574355.1 of Loris lydekkerianus. Lineage (NCBI taxonomy): Eukaryota > Metazoa > Chordata > Mammalia > Primates > Lorisidae > Loris > Loris lydekkerianus. The sequence continues at coordinate 3,946 of CAUYPK010041786.1, forward strand.
ACTGCCATCTTCCTGAGCTGAGTGCTCACTGCCACTGGGGAAGGGACTGGCACTGCGGCTGCAACTGCGGCTCCGCTGGCCACCACCATCACTGCCGCTGTCTGAATCATTGTCACTGCCCCCTTGGGCCCGTCCTCTGTCTTCATCGTCAGAGTCAGCATCATCCTCAGAATCAGCATCACTGCCAAAGATCTCCTCTTTGTCCCGGGCAGCCCGAGCCTCATCCTCACTGCTCTCATCTTCACCGCTGCCACTCTTGTCACTGGCCTCATCCCTGTCGCCCTCCTCCCGATCACTCTCACTGCCTGAGCGTTCATCCTCACTGCCTTCCTTCTCACTGCTGCTGCCCTTCTCACGTTCTTCATCTGAGAGGAAACAGAAGTGAGATCCAGCTTCCCACCCTCCCAGGGTTCCCAAAAGCTGGCCTGTCCAGTTTTACCTGAGCCCCCAGCTTCTTTCTCTTCTGTCTCCATCTCCTCTTCCTCTTCCTCCTCGGGTTCGTGGTTTTCCAGCTGGGCCTTCCGTGCCTCCTAGAAACAGCAAGATTGGAATGAGAGAAAGGAGAGTGTTCTATGAGGCCTCTGCCCTTCTCTTCACCCCCTACCACCCTCCCCATGGGTTCCTGGGCCAGTGGTGCTTGTTACCTGGGCTTCTAATTCCTTCTCATTCATGTCCCGGTGTTTGACCACAAGCAGGGCGTTGGTACCTGACTGTACCCCAGCCTTGGCTCGGCGCTTACTAAGACGGACTCTGCAGTGGGCGAGGGGTAGACGGTGCAATTGAAGACACCACTCTGTGAGGGGTGTGGTCTGACTTGATTCTCCATCAACACTTAGCCCAGAATAGGCCAGGATAAAGGCAGATTGCATAAAAGAGACTCAAGGGGGGATGGAGGCAAAGGGAGGGGAAAGGTCATAGTTCCCATAGTACCAGTTTGGTTACCCTATACCATGTGTGTATGGGGGGGAGGTGTCTACATACACATATAATCATGTGTTGGTCAATGACAGATAAGTTTTGAGAAATATGTTCAGCGATCTGTCATGCAAACATCACAAAGTGCACTTACACAGACCTAAATGGGACACTACAGGCCTGGGCTCTGGCATAGCCTATTGCTCCTAGGCTAAAAACTTTCACAGCACATTACCCCACTGAACACTGCAGGCAGTAGTAACACAGTGGTAAGTATTTATGTGTTTAAACATAGAAAAGGTACAGCAAAAATGCAGTATATCTTAGGAGACCACCATGGCATATGCAGTCCATTATCAACCTGAAACACTGCCATATGGCACATAACTACCCACAGCCAGTTACCAGCCCTTAAAATGCAAAAGATGCCAATCTGGATTTCTAGCTTTTGAGAAATAGGAACTTAGGGTCCCACTGGAACTTTTACCCTCCCACCCCCAGCACAGCAACATTGGGCTGATAATTAGTTGTGTATCTTAGGGGTTGCCCAGAGCTCCAGGTCACTCAGACCCTACATTTCTTGTCTGTCTTATGGGGCTGGAATGTTGTGATCTCTGCTTTAAACAAATTCAAGTCAAGCTTTTCCAACTCTGACACCAAGGGTCCCAGCACAGCAGTAAACTTTCAGCCATCAAGGAAGAATTTTGAAGTCATGTTTTTGGACTTGAGTATCAAGCATTTCACATGAAACATTGATGTTAACCTTATGTATCACTACATACTTCGTCTATATTTACTTTCATGTGTAGTCTCTTACTAATATCACGGGAAATTTGGCTGTTATCCTGCACAGAAGCTCTAAATGTCTCCAGCATTAAAGATTATCTTTGTAGTTTCTAGTGTTAGAACCAAGTCCAGCCCATGTGCATGACCAAGCATCTAGTGCTTTTGCTTATGAATACATATAACAAATTGTTAGGCACGAATGACCTCCAAGGTAGCTCTCGCATGCCCTAGGGTCTTGAGAAGCACAGATTGAGGCTAATCAAATAGGAGTGTGCTAAGTACCTGGTTTCCAATTCATTGTAGTAAACCCCATCACCCTCTCGGAAGATGAAGAAGTAGTTTTCCTCATAGCCCTTGCTAGCTTTGTTCTTCACATTCCAGTTGTACTCCCGAGCAATCTTGTAGTCATACCTGTTGATGAGGACACAGGTTCAGTCCCCATTTCTTCCTTACAAGAGGGTAAAGGGGGTCAGTGCCCATAGCACAGTGGTTACAGCACTCGCCACATACACCGAGGCTGGCAGGTTCAAACCCTGTTCAGCAGTTCAACAGCAATGACAACTGCAACAAAAAATAGCCAGGCGTTGTGGTGGGCACCCATAGTCCCAGCTACTTGGGAGGCTGAGGCAAGAGAATCGCTTGAGCCCAAGAGTTTGAGGTTGCTGTGAGCTGTGACACAGACCTATACCAAAGGTGACATAGTGAGACTCTGTCTCAAAAAAAATAAAATATGTAGTCCCAGCTACTCGGGAGGTTGAGGCAAGAGAATTGCTTAAGGACAGGAGCTGGAGGTTGCTGTGAGCTGTGTGATGTCACGGCACTCTACCAAAAGGGCCATAAAGTGAGACTCTGTCTCTATAAAAAAAATAAATAAAATAAGGGGTTAAAGGGAAATCCTCAATCCCCAAAACCTAACCCCAATCCACGCACACATCATCTGGTGCGTAATCCATCTCCTCCTCCTGGTCCCGCTTTCGTTTCTTCAATGTCTCTTCCACAGGCAGGAAATAGGCCACAAACTGGTTCCCCTCCTCATCCATCATACCCCTGGTTAGGAAACAAGGGGGTCAGTGAAATGTGAGGACAGCACAGAAGAGCAAGCTAAGGTGGGCAGTAGGACAACTTACCTGATCATGGCCTGGGACATCATCTCCAGTGCCGCTGCGCCACTTGTGTCCTTGGGGGCTGGGTCAGAGTCAAAGATTACCTGAGCACATGGGTTGATCCACATCTAGGGAGATGGAGAGGCCTGGGGTTAGACTGGAACAGGCAGACATGAGAAGTGTCCCTCACCACCTCCTGCCCTGGGCCCTGACCTTAAAGTCTGGGAAGACAGGCATGACCTCCACTGGTGTCACTCGGGGCTTGCTATAATGCTGGGAGATCTGGTAGGGCAAAAACAGCGTAAGAAAGAGGAGGAAGAGCTCTGGAACCACCCCTTTGCCTTCCTTTCCCCCATCCTAGTCCCTTAATTACTGATTTTTGGGCATCCTCAAAAGTCTTCTCAATGGCTGTGATCTGGCTATCTCTGTCTTTGTATATTTCTTCCTCAGTAAATTGCTGCTTCACAGAAACCCCAATCCTAATAGTGGAGAGAAAGACCTTTAGATGCCGCTGGATACAGCTGAAAGCTCTGCCTTTCCTCCCCTCCCTCACTGTTTCCAACTTACTTGACTTCAGGCTTCTCATTGGAGATGCCATAACGATTGAACTCAGTGGAAATGTACTCTGTCTTACGCATCCATGGTACCACCTTCGCATGCTGCTGTGATCTGGGATAGATCAGATACCTCAGGACCCCACTGCTGTCCTGCTTGTAGAGCCCTTCCAAGCCAATCTCTAATTGGTGTACCCACTTGGTACACCCTTACCTCTTGGAGCTTGTGGGGGCCTGGATCTCCTCCTCCAGAAGCTTCTCATCGGCTGGATCTAGGAGAACTAGAGGAGAGCAGGGCGGGGCGCAGGAGGATCATGAGGGAGGCCCAGGCCTGCCCTTTGCTGGCCTACAGCAGACCCTCCCTGTCTTCCCACACACCATTGGGGTCGATGCGGTAGGTATCAGGGTTGATGAGGTCAATGGTGACCCCCAGGTCTGGCTCAGTCAAGAGGTCATGTTTGTGCTGTTTCTCCAAGGAAGTGGCTTTGTATTGGACGAACCTGGGTAGGGAAGCATGCCAATTATGATTTCTGGATTCCAGCTTCACTCCTGACACCCCTGCTTCCCACAGGCTAAGCTTCTCTGGGGAGGAACTCAGATTAAAGTGACCTCCGTAGGGCCGGGCACAGTGGCTCAGGCCTGTAATCCTACCACTCTGGGAGGCCTAGGAAGGTGGATTGCCTGAGCTCACAAGTTCAAGACCAGCCTGAGCCACAGCAAGACCTCACCCCTAAAAATAGCCAGGCATTGTAGTGCCTGTAGTTCCAGCTACACAGGAGGGTGAGGCAAGACAATTGCTTAAGCCCAAGAGTTTGAGGTTGCTGTGAGCTGTGACACCATGGTACTCTACCAAAGGCAACAAAGACTGTCTTAAAAAAAAAAAAAAAGTGACCTCAGTGTTGGCTAGGCACAGTAGCTCAAGACTATAATCTTAGCATTCTGGGAGGCTGAGGTGAGTGGATCGCTTGAACTCAGAAGTTGGAGACCAGCCTGACCAAAATCAAGACCCTGACTCTACCAAAACATAGCACAACTAGCTGGGCATTGTGGTAGTAGTGCCAGTAGTCCCAGCTACACGGGAAGCTGAGACAGAAGGATCATTTGAACCCAAGAGTTTGAAGTTGCTATGAGCTATGATGATAACATGGCACTGTACCCAGGGCAACAGAGATTTTTTTTCTCCAAAAAAAAAAAAAAAACAGTGAGCTCTGTATTGAAGTCAGAAGGCTAGTTCCCCAAGGAGAAGAGACTTGGGCGCTGTTTACTCCATTCATTAACAAATATTTATTAAGCACCTACTACTGTGTGCTAGGTAGGTACTATGCTAGGTCCTGAAAAGAAACCAGTTAAGCAATCCCTGCCTTCAAAAAACTGAATAGTTTCCCCATCCCTGATTTTAGTCTCACCTGTTCTGATCGAAGGGGTAGGTGATGAACTTGGGGTCGAAGGGGATATCTGGGAGGCTATTGCAGTACTTGACTCGGCAGACCACTCCAGACCTGGGAATACAGTGGCTCAAAACTGGGCCCCTGCTGCCCTGTCTGCTCCCAGCCCCCATTGCTCCACTCCTCACCTTTCGGGCAGAGTCCGGTGGGAATTGGGCCTGATGGGGAAGAAACAAGAATTGATAGGAAGTTAGGATGGGATTGACAAGAGTCAAAAAAGCCTCTCCACTACTTTTAAAAGGTGGGAGGAGGTGATATGCTAATCTCTTTTGGTTTTAAAGGAGCTCCAAATGTTTTAATGAAGGGAGCCAAGTGTTCAACTCTTTTTGGACGTGTTCCCATATGCTTTAATGAATGAAGCCGAGAGCTCAATCCCTTTTGGAGGCGGTTATCTTCCAGTGCTTTAATAAAGAAGCACGTACTCAATATTTTTTGAAAAAGTCTCCAAACCTCAATCCTTTCTGGAAAGAATCTACAAGAGCTTAATTCCTGAACCTGATGGCAGCGGAGAAGGGGGCAACACCTGTGTCCCGGAAGAAACCCGCCCCTCCGTCAAAGGCGAGAGCTCCATGACGTCACTGGCAAACCTGAGGGACTGGTGAAGTTGTCAAGCAGAAACCCTCACCCAATACCCCACCTTCCCGAAACCTGGACAAACACAGAGGAAAGCGGTACAGCCAGGCAGTGTGGCGCCTACCTATGGCCATCCTCCCGCTGGGCCTGTGTCTGGATGGTGGGCGCCATAGCGATGAGGCGACTGCAGCCGGGACAGGGTCCTTACTGTGCTGCAGAGAGACGCGCAGGGGCGTGCCAATATCGGTGGACGGCTGATCCCAGGCAGAGCTCGGGTTGACGCCGCTCTCTGTGAAAAGAGGGTTGGATGAGGTGAGCTACCGAGAACAGCTCGGAGAGAGACTCAGGTAAACGTGCAGGAAGCACTGGGGACGGACTCGAAGCTTCAGCTTCACCAACCGCCAAGACGCTTTGGACCCGACAGATCGCCTCAGGCCGCAAGGCCTTCGGGGAAATGGAGTCGGGATCGGAACCACGCACGATTGGCGAGCGGCAAGATAAATGGCGGAGTAAGGGAGGGAGGGCCTCCTATGATTGGTGGGAAGATATCTCAGTCTGAATGTCGGATTTGAGAGTGACGGGAGGTGGGGGCACCTTCTTTCCTTCCATTGGCTGGATTGCTGGGAGGCGGAGCTAACTAGCAAACGGGGAACAGGAGATGGAGACTCTAAAAAGAAACTGGGAGATCCGCACTTGTGACGCACTTCCGGCGTTCTAAGCCAGGATGGCTGCCCCCCAGCCCCAGGCTTCAGCGGCTTCCTCGGCTGCTGGTGTATCTGGTCCGGGTTCGGCTGGCGGTCCGGGGCCCCAGCAGCAGCCACAACCGCCGGCACAACTAGTGGGCCCTGCTCAGAGCGGGCTTCTGCAGCAACAGGACTTCGATCCTGTGCAGCGCTATAAGATGCTCATCCCGCAGTTGAAAGAGAGTCTACAGGTGATTGGCCGGGAGCTGCGAGAAGCAAGCGGGATTTGGGAGTCTGAATTCAAGGGGGCGGGCCGAGGGACTGTTTGGTCAGGGGGAGAGCCCTAGGCAGGGAAGAGGAGTGGGACTTGCTCTTTCTTTTGAGGCCAAAACGAAGCTGTGCAGTTGACAACGTGAGGTGGAATCAACGCTGATGTTGAGGCTGGGATTGGCTAGAATTTGAGTGAGGAGATTTAAAGCAGAAGCCAGGTTCTCGTTAAAGCCTAAGGAAAGGACTGGCTTATACGGAGATTCTGCCCGTGATGGGTGGATGAGGGGTGACCCTAAGGTATGTCTTGGAGATTATTGGTGAGAACCCCAGGTGAGGACGGGCCTCTAGGGAAGTAGTGTAGTTATTTATTTTTTGTCTGTTTGTTTTGAGACAGGCCGGGCGTCGTGACTCACGCCTGTAATCCCAGCACTGTGGGAGGCTGAGGCGGGAGGATTGCTTGAGCTCAGGAGTTCGAGGCTTGTCTGAGCGAGAGTGAGACCCCGACTCACGAAAAAAATGGAAAAACCCAGCCCAGCGCCGTGGCGAGCGTCTGTAATCCCAGCGGCTTCGGAGGCTGAGGCAGCAGGATGCCCACAGCCGGAGTCTGAGGTTGCAGTGACCTACGACGCCATTGCCCTCTGCTCAGGGCATAGGGTAGAACTGTGTCTTGACAAAAAAACAAGGCAACTGTTTTGAGACAGAGTCTCAATCTGTAGCCCTAGGTAGAGTGCAGTGGCCTCATAGCTCACAGCAACCTCCAACTCTTGGGCTCAAGAGATCCTCTTTCCTCAGTTCTATTTTTAGTAGAGATGAGGTCTCACTCTTGCTCAGGCTGGTCTCAAATTACTGAGCTCAGGCAATCCACCCGCTTCAGCCTGCCAGAGTGCTAGGATCACAGGCGTGAGCCACCGTGCCCTGGTTGTGATTTCTATAGGATGGAGTGTCAGGAAGTTCGGAGTTGCCTAATATAGAGCAAGCCTGTGAGATTGATCTTAAGGAAGAGCGTAGATATACCAAAGGTATCTTCTATTTCTCCATCTCTTGCTTCCTTTTCTTCTTTTCACTAGACTTTGATGAAGGTTGCAGCCCAGAACTTGATTCAGAACACTAATATTGACAACGGACAGTGAGTGCAGCCCCTTTCCCCAGGAAATTCTATCACCACCCCCATCTTAGAAACTTTTATCCCTACCCACCCCACCCCTCCTATTCTCAAGCCCTGCCTCAGATCTCCTGCAATTATACCTAGTTTCCTGATGGGTACTTGGTTAGGTAGACACTGGTGTCCTAGACATTGGAAATCCATTCCTCAGTCACCCTTTTGTCCCGGGCTGTAGAAAAAGCAGTGATGGACCCATACAACGCTTTGACAAGTGCCTGGAGGAGTTCTACGCACTCTGTGACCAGCTGGAGCTCTGCCTGGTAAGTAGTCTCCTGAACACTGGGTGACCATATCCCTGCATTAATCCCCAGGGTCTTCAGGAATCCTCATTCAGTCAGCTCACACTCATGGGTACTTCCTCTGGGCCATTGGTGCTCCCACTAGTACTGGGAACACAATGCTGCCATGGTCCTTGCCATCACAAAGTGAGAGAAGCCCAGGCCAGAGTGGTCAGAGCTGTGATGGAGGAGGTATAGGAAGAAGGGTTAGGGTCAGGAGCCTGGAGTGGGGATAAGGAAATAGGGATAAGGAAAGGCTACTGGTAAAGAGCATTTCTGAGCAAAGCTATCACAATGAAGAAAAGAGAGGCAGGAGTTGAGAGGAAGACAAGTGAACAAGAGTACAGCCTCTGGAATCAGAAGGACCATCAGTCCCTACCTCTGAGCCTTGGGTTTCTCCTCTGCAACAACAAAAAAAACTAGCTAGGCATTGTGGTGGGCGCCTGTAGTTCCAGCTACTTGGGAGGCTGAGGCAAAAGAATTGTCTAAACCCAAGAGTTGAAAGTTGCTGTGAGCTGTATGATGCCACGGCACTCTACTGAGGGTGATAAAGTAAAACTGTCTCTATAAAAAAAAAAAAAGAAAGAAAGAAATTCAATATGGCGGAGGTGAAGTGGCCATGAGGCTTCTTGGATTTTGATATAACTATAAGGATACTAGGGATTCATGGAAGGTTTTAAGCAGGAAAGAACACAAACCCATTTGCTTTAGAAATATGCTTCTGAAGGCTGGGCATGGTGGCTCACACCTGTAATCCTAGCACTCTGGGAGGCTGAGGCAGGTGGATTGCTTGAGCTCAGGAGTTCAAGACCTGCCTGAACAAGAGTAAGACCCCATCTCTAAAACTAGCCAGGTGTTGTGGTGGGCACTTGTAATCCCAGCTGCTTGGGAGGCTGAGACAAGAGAATCACTTGACCCCAAGGTTTGTTTTTTTGCTTGTTTGTTTGTTTCTTTTGAGACAGAGTCTCATTGTATCGCCCTCAGTAGAGTGCCATGGTGTCACAGGTCATAGCAACCTCCAGCTTTTGGGCTTAGGAGATTCTCTTGCCTCAGCCTCTTGAGTAGCTGGGACTAAAGTCGCCTGCCACAACACCTGGCTATTTTTTTTGTTGCAGTTTGGCTGGGGACAGGTTCAAACCCACCACCCTTGGTATGTGGGGCCACAGGCACCGCCCTGACCCCAAGGTTTGAGGTTGTTATGAGCTATGATGCCATGGTACTCTACTGAGGGTAACAAAGAGAGACTTTGTCTCAAAAAGAAAAAAAAAAAGAAATATGCTTCTGTCTGGTAAATAAAGGGTACATTTGAGAGGCCAAGCCTGGAGTCTGAAGCCCAAGGAAGCAACTGTGGCAGGATTCAAATAGGCTACGATTAGGCCCCACCAGGGCAGGGCCATGAGGAAGAGCCTTTGTATGCAGGCCAGGGGACTGATGTGCCATAGAGGAAGTAGGAGTTTTGAGAATGTATCCCATAGCTCTGGTTAGAATGGTGGGACTGTGGCTCAGTGACTGGGCGCTGGCCCCATATACCAAGGGTGGCGGGTTCAAACCCAGCCCGAGCCAAACTGCAACAAAAAAGTAGCGGGCGCCTTTAGTCCCAGCTATTCGGGAGGCTGATGCAAGAGAATCTCCTAAGCCCAAGAATTTGCTGTGAGCTATGACGTCACAGCACTCTACCCAGGGTGACAAAGTGAGACTCTGTCTCTTAAAAAAAAAATAAAGAATGAATGGTGGGACTGTCCTGAGACAGGGACCCAGAAGAAGGAACAGTTTCAGGGGAGAGTATGAGCATCCTAGGACAGGGGAGGCTGAGGACATACGTCTGCTCTATCAGTGCAAAGGTGGCAACTGAGTGGTGGGTGGGTGAGACAGCCTCAGAAAGGCTTGAGGAATGAAAAGATATGGACGGGGCTTGGAAATTGCTGGATTTAAGTGTTAGATAAGAAGTACCTGGGCATGGTGCCTGTGACTCAAGGGGTAAGACGCTGACCCCATATACTAGAGGTGGTGGGTTCAAACCCAGCCCTGGCCAAACTACAACAACAACAACAAAAAAATAGCCGGGCGTTGTGGCGGGCGCCTATAGTCCCAGCTACTCAGGAGGCTGAGGCAAGAGAATCTCCTAAACCCAGGAGCTGGAGGTTGCTGTGACCTGTGACACCGTGGCACTCTACCAAAGGCAATACAATGAGACTCTGGAGGTTCCTGTGAGCTGTGAGGCCACCGCACTCTACCAAGGGTGACAAAGTGAGACTCTGTCTCAAAAAACAAGCATTGAGGTGGGTGCCTGTAGTCCCAGCTACTTGGGAGGCAAGAGAATCACCTAAGCCCAAGAGCTGGAAGTTGCTGTGAGCTGTGACGGTACAGCACTCTACCAAGGGCTACAAAGTAAGACTCTGTCTCTAAAAAAAAGGGGGGGGGGCAGTGCCAGTGGCTCAAAGGGGTAGGGGGCCAGCCCCATATGTCAGAGGTGGTGGGTTCAAACCCAGCCCTGGCCCAAAATTTCAAAAAAAAGAAGTACCTAGAAGGAGCAACCAGATAAGTAGGAGTAAAAAGTCAGGAGTCAGTGCAATCAGAAACACCACTGACAACGAGAAACCTGGGCATTTATCACTTAACACTTAAGATGTGCCTGTGTCTCACATACCTGTTCTTGCTATTCTCACCTTGTGAGGTAGGAAGAGGCAGTTATTAAACCTGTTTTCCAAAAGAGGAAGCTGAATCTCAGGGAAGAACAGCTGCATTCCCAAGGTTGCTCAGCAAGTAAGTGGCAGTGCCAGGCTCTGACTCCAAGACATTGAGAGTCCATAGGCCAAGCAGGCTAACCCTGGCCCTTAGGGTAGGACTAGAAATCTCTGGAGTGAGGCTAATACTGCTCCTTTGCCTATCTGTTCACAGCGCCTGGCACATGAGTGCCTGTCACAGAGTTGTGACAGTGCCAAGCATTCTCCGACGCTGGTGCCCACGGCCACCAAGCCAGACGCAGTGCAACCTGACAGCCTGCCCTACCCGCAGTACCTGGCAGTCATAAAAACCCAGATTGCCTGTGCCAAGGACATTCACACCGCCCTGCTGGACTGTGCTAACAAGGTCACGGGCAAGACACCTGCACCACCTACTGGCCCCGGGGGCACCCTCTGAAGTGGTGGGGCAAGAGGTAGGGGCAGGACCTAAGAGAATGAAGGGCTTAAACCCAGCAGCCTTGTCTGACTGTTCTTCCCGCTTTGGCAGTGCGGCTGGAGCCAGCAGGGGGCAGCAGAGGCCAGTGGGGACAGCTCAGGGCCAACCTTTCCTCCCCTTTCCTGCTCCCCTCCCTAACCTAGGGTGGACTTTGGACAGTATGTGTTAATGACCTGTGTTCCAGAGGCTCTTCCCCACCTGGCCTGGGTGTGGAGTCGTGTCTGGGCCCTCTTCCTCAACCCCTTCCTTCACTCTGTCCCAGTTGGGGGGTAGTCTCTGTTTCTGTTTATCTATTGCGTGTATCTCTCTTGAATCCTTTTTTTTTTTTTTTTTTTTTGAGGCAGAGTCTTACTTTGGCCCTGGGTAGAGTGCCTTGGCATTACAACTAACAACAACCTTAAACTCCTGAGCTCAAACAATCCTCTTTTTTTTCTTTTAAGAGACAAGAGTCTCACTTTGTTGGTAGAGTGCCATGTCGTCACAGCTCCACCACAACGTCACAGCTCCACCACAACGCTGAGCTTTTTTTTTGTTGTTGTACTTTGGCCAGGGCCGGGTTTGAACCTGCCACCCTTGGAATATGGGGCTAGCGCCCTACTCACTGAGCCACAGGCACCACCCTCAAGCAATCCTCTTGTTTCAGCCTCCTAAGTAGCTGGGACTACAGGTGCCTGCCACAAAATACCCAACTATTAATAGTTTTTCTATTTTTAGTAGAGATGGGAATCTCACTTTTGCCCAGGCTGGTCTCAAACTCCCGCATTCAAGCAATCCACCTGCCTGGGCCTCCCAGAATGCTAGGATTATAGGCATGAGCCACCATACCCGGCCTACATTCTATCACTTTTTGTCCATGTCTCTTTGCTCTTTCTGTGTCTCTGACTTGTGATCCTGGGTCCCTCTGTCTCTCTGACCTCTCTCCCAGTACACTCTTGCTTTGTCTTTTGTCCCCACCTACTAACTAGGGACACTCTGTGTTTATAGAGGGGGGCCAGCATCCCAGGTCACCTGGAACTAGGGGAAGGAACTTCATTTCCAGGGTCCACAGCCAAGCCCAGAGTTCTCCAGTACCTCCCATGTCAGTCAAGACCCCAGGGTCTGCAGCTCAGGAATAGAGAATTGGAGGGGTCTGGTTTAGGCACTGACCTCAGCACGCCTGAATGGGGAGCAGCTTGGGGCCCCCACCCATCCCCAGGCCTGCGTCAGCAGAACTCAAAGGAGGGTCATTGTGCAATCTGTGGTGAGGCCTGGCCCAGCTGGGTGCTTGAGTCCCTATATTTTTAGCCCCAAAGGAGAAGTGAAAAGGCCCTACCAGGAGTGAATCATTAATACTGGGGAAGAACCCTGACGCCTGAGCCCCCACTCCAGTAAGCAGACCTTGGGGAAAAGACTCCAAGGAGGGAGTGCCCCACCAGACTCTCTTTCCTGGGAGCATCAGGGAGCTTGGCCATGGCCTTCAAGCCTGGGCAAGTACAGGGCGGAGCTACCAGCCCTGGCCCAGCTGTTGGGATGTGAAAAGCTCAAGTGACTCAGCTTGGTTGGGGAACTACCCCACCCAACACCTTCTATGTCCTGGTTCCCATGTCCTGTGGCCTCCTATCCTGGACCCACGTCTGCAAAGAAAACTCAGGGACCATGGAGACCTCTGTGATTCACGAGGAGCCCAAGTCTCCATACTGGAAAATGGCCAGCTGTGTGTGTGTGTGTGTGTGTGTGTGCATCCCAGTAAAAAGGCTGAAGCAGTATTTATAGGGAGAATTTCTTCTTCAGGGAAACCTCAGCATTGTTCATTTTTTAATTGAATCAAGTCTCCAACCCAACCCACTAGATTATCTACTGCCGCAAAATGTCCTTACCTAAAGTCAGCTCATTATGGACTTAAATCACATCTATGAAATGCCTTCATAGCGACACTTAGATTACATTCCCCGTAGTTCATCCATGTTGACACATAAAACTGACCATTTAGTCCTTATCTATTGGGCACCCACATACATCTCTTTAATCACAAATAAGTATAACAAAGTCATATTTCCACCTCACATAATGCAATTATCTTGCATACAACTGAAAGCCACTAACCCTTTGTCCAGCAGAGCCCACTCACTGGCTTCCAGCCTGGGATCCGTGCCACATACTGGTGGAGATGAAGAAGACTGAGGTATAGCTGGCCCAATGAAGTGGTGTCGACACATCGTAACAGATGGAAGCATGACACCCAGTACCCATGATTCAGGGTCCAACATTGCTTAAAAGTATACCCAGGGAGACCACAGAGACACAGAAGGCAGGAGGGTAATGGATGTACATTTAACAGCCACACACAGGGTGGAAGGTATGTCCCAGGAAGCTGCATTTATTCAGCAGTCTTACTAGGTACCTGATGTGGACTGGGCCCTTTTCTCCTGTGAAAAAGAGTAAATATGTTAAAGTAAAACATGGTATGTCAGATACTGAAAAGATGCCAGGGGAAAAAAAGCAGAGTGAGATCAGATGTGGAGAGAGATTTGTAATTAAAAAATAATGGGGGCCAGGTGCAGTGGCTCATCCCTGTAATCCTAGTACTCTGGGAGGCCGAGGCAGGTGGATTGCTTTAGCTTAAGACCAACCTGAGCAAAAGTGAGACCCCATCCATACTAAAAGAGGAAAAAACTAGCAGAGTGTTGTGGCAAGCCCCTATAATACCAGCTACTTGGGAGGCTGAGGCAAGAGGCTCATTGAGCCCAAGAGACTGAGGTTACTGTGAACTGTGATGCCATAGGTACTCTACCCAGGGTGATAGAGTGAGATTGTCTCGAGAAAAAAAAACAGGGTAGTGCCCATACCTCAGTGGACAGGGCACCGGCCATATACACCAAGGCTGGCAGGTTCGAACCTGGCCTTGGGCCAGCTAAATAACAATGACAACTGCAACAACCACAACAAAAATAGCCAGGTGTTATGGTGGGCACCTTGGGAAGCTGAGGCAAGAGGATTGCTTAAGTCCAAGAGTTTGAGGTTGCTGCAAGCTATGATGCCATGGCACTCTACTGAGGGTGACATAGTGAGACTGTGTCTAAAAAAAGGGGGGGGGGGGGTTAGGAATAAATCTAACACAAGAAATACAAAATTCGCACATAGAGAATTAAGTTACTCTATTAAAAAAACTTTAACTGCGGCTCGGTGCCTATGGCTCAAGCAGCTAAGGCGCCAGCCACATACACTTGAGCTGGCAGGTTCAAATCCATCCTGGGCCCACCAAACAACAATGATGGCTGCAACCAAAAAATAGCCAGACGTTGTGGTGGGTGCCTATAGTCCCAGCTACTTGGGAGGCGGAGGCAGGAGAATCACTTGAGCCCAGGAATTGGAGGTTGCTATGAACTGTTTTGCTATGCCACTCTACCCAGGGTGACAGCTTGAGACTCTGTCTCAAAAAAAAAAAAAAAAAAAACAGGGCCCGTGTGGTGGCCTATAAACCTGTAATCCCAACACTCTGGGAGGTAGAGGCTGTTGAATTGCCTGAGCTCAGGAGTTGAGACCAACCTGAGCCAGGGTGAGACCCCTTCCCAGTCTCTAAAAAATGTTGAGTCGTTCTGGCAAGCGCCTGTAGTCCCAGCTACTCAGGAGGCTTAGGCAAGAAGATCTCTTGAACCCAGGAGTTTGAGGTTGCTGTGAGCTGTGATGCCAGCCATAGCACTCCACCAAGGGTGCCAAAGGGAGACTGTCTCCAAAAATAAATAAATAAAATGAAAAACATTAATAGTTCGAGGACAATGTTGGATAGTGGTTTAATGAGCATTCAGTATGGTCTGTACACTTTACAAGTATTTACTAATGTTCGATAAGTTTTTTTTTTAATTTTTAAATCCTGTCAGGCCTCTTCAAGGAAGGTGGTATCAATGCAGATTTGAAGGAGAGGGAGTAAATCATGACACAGGGTAGCAACTGCCAAGGCCCTGAGGCAGGAAGGTTCTAGTGTGTTTAGAGAACAGGAGGCATGGGATAGGAGACAAAGTCCAGACAGGTCATCGAGGGCCTTGGTGAGGACTTGGCTTTGCTAGATTATTGGACCCAGGGAGAGATTATACAGTCTAGTGCACAGCCACACTCCAGGGAGGGGGTGTAGATGAGATTTACAGCCATCACAAAACAGACCATGGGGCCACACAAACACACCATAACCCTCCAATAGCAGAGACTAGCATAACCCACCATCCTACAGCTATGCCCCTCCCATCCCTGCACCCAGGGCCCTTTGACAGTCCCACAAACAGACTTGAGGGAAAGAAGCCAACCATGTGAATACACAAACAACCCTTTAACCACCACTTAACCCGCTATCTCTCACGCCATCGCAGACTTTGCCCATCACAGGCTGACTCAGCCCATCATATCAGAGGCACCCTCACTGGCTGGGGACAGATAAGACTGAGTCTCAGTTTCTCAGGTGAGGGTGTGTGCTCTGTTCACAGGCTTGCAGAACAGAGACATGGCTGGCGAAGCTGGCCAGCCGCCCCCCCCCACCCCCCATCACAAGGGCTGCAGACGTCAGGAACTAAAGTTCATCAGTTTCACTGCCTTGCATGGCTGGGACAGAGGAACCACATCCAGACGCTGATCAACCACCTTCTCATGCACATGCGATTCAGACACCCACGACCTAAGGCACAGACTGTGAACCCCATTCACCCACCTGAGGACTACACACAGAGCCAGAGCGCCTTTGCACACAGCCACAGGTATGCAGTCACACACATGCTGACACTCAGCTTCAAAGTTGTGTGTGCACAGACCCTCAGTCACAGGAGTGAGCACTGTCGTTCCCTCACCCAAGCACCTGCGAGGAGTTACACAGTCGCTCCAGATCCCACATTGGTTTAGAGCTACACACAGGTGGGAAGTCAAATGTTTGTTTTGTTCTGTTTATTTTCGAGACAGAGTCTCACTATGTCACCCTCAGTAGAGTGCTGTGGCGTCCCACCTCACAGCAACCTCGAACTCTTGGGCTTACGCAATTCTCTTGCCTCCGCCTCCCAAGTAGCTGGGACTACAGGTGCCTGCCACAACACTTGTCTTTTTTTTTTTTTTTTTTTTGAGTTGTCATTGTTTTTTGGCAGGCCTGGGCCAGGTTCTAACCCATCAGCCCTAACCACTGAGCTACAGGTACCCAACCAAGTCAAGTGTTTTTGTTTCTTAAGACAGTCTCAAGCTGTGGCCCTGGGTAAAGTGTCCTGGAGTCATAACTCACAGCAACATCCCAACTCTTCCTGTTAAAACCATCCTCTTGCCTCAGTTTTTTCTATTTGTAGTAGAGACAGGGTCTGGCTTTTGCTCAGGTTGGTCTAGAACTCTTGAGCTCAAGCAATCCACCTACCTCAGTGTGAGTGAGCCACCCTACCAGCCATAAAAGTCATGTGTTCTCATGAATGCCACCTCAAAGACAAGTACAGTACAGTTACAGTTGGGTGTCCGCCCCACACTGAGATGGCTAAAGCACACGTGGTAGTCAATTACATAGACACAGGTAGTTTCACAAGTTACTCAGAAAGCCATGTCATGCGGGAGTGTATGCACACAACCCTCACAGGAAACTAAGCACACCTGTGGCCCACACCTACTCCTAGTTGCATATCCAGGCTCGTTGGATAGCACACTCCCAAATACTAAGGTACACACTATTCACACAACCAGGCTGACCGGCGCGCAGTCGCAGGCCCAATGGCGCTTAGGCCAGTCCTGCGCGCGGCCACACCCGCTTGAGACCAGGCAATCACGCCAGGCGCGCACACGGCCCAGGCACACTTGCGGCAAGTACACGGCCCCCGGCTCGCCCGCACACTCGCACCGGCTCTCACACCCCCGCGTTTCCCGTCCCCGCTTGTTTTTCTGGAAACTCTGCTCTCTGTTCCCCTCCCCCTAGGCCGGAAGTGCTAGCTGTATTTTTAGCTTCTCTGGTTTCCGCCCCTTTCCCTCTCCCCAGCACCTCGCCCGCCCAGGATCTGGCCCCAACGTCCCGCAGTGGACCCCGGCCATCCCCTTCCCCACCGTCATTCCAGAGGGGATTCCCAGCTGCTGCCGGGGCCGCGGGTTTTCCCGCTGGCTACGTGGAGAGGTGGAGAGTTGGAAGGAGTCCAGCCGTGAACTTCCCCAAGGCCTGGACGCCTGAGACTTGGCCCGGGGGTGGGGATAGAGCGGGGGGGGCGGTCCGGGTTGGGAGCCTGGCTCCAGGTGTGAGGGAGGAGGAGCTGGGGACCCGGACTTTTGGGTCCCACAGGTCTGTGAAGTGTTTTGGTCGGGGAGTCCAAATGCTCGCGAACCCCCCTACGAGAGAGTGGCGCCCAATCCCAACGGCTCAGCGCTCAGGCTGATGACTCAGCAGAGGGGAGAGGGACAGCCTGACTCAGGAATAGGAAATGCTCCCTATCTCCTGGGAGTTGAAACTGGAATCCCTTCTCCAGGATCGCTGCCAGAGCTGAGCTCCGAGGACCCCAAGGTGTCCCCCACTTCCATTTTCCGCTTTAGTTCTACAAACGGCCCAAGATTGGGAGCCCAGCCAGGAGGCAGGTCCCAAGACCCCCTCCCGTCCCCCCCGTTTCCCGTTGTCCTCGAGGCTCTGTTTACAGGAGACGGGAGCCCTGGTTACAGGAGAGGAACCCGGGTGTCCGGGTTAAGCTCCTCGTCACGGCTTCCAGGAAGCCCCCCTCCCCCGCCCCTTGCTAGTGAGTCACAGGCGAGCGGGAGGCCGCAACCGTGCCAGAGCCGCCCGCGGCCCGCCCAGCTCACGGGACCGGCTCGGGAAGGCCCCTCGGCCCCAGAAAGTGCTTCGCCAGGGATTCCCCCCCGGTCTCGGACGGGGAACGTTGGCTCGGAACCTGGCAAAATCTCCCCACCTTAATACAAAAGCCTGTAGCCGCTACGTTTAAGAATGAACTTTCCACCATTTGTGCCCCAGTATTTTCATTCAAGGCGGCCAGCTCACCAAGACCCCTTAAAAAGTAAACTTTCTTCCCAGATCTTAACGGTTTTCACTTAGGACAACCCTTTGATAAAAAAAAGATTTGCTATTGTGAGAAGGGCACAGCCCGTTTTAAAAAGAACCATCAGTTGGAGATGACCCATTCTTCCATCTTATAACAGCTTTCCATCAAGGCAACTGCCTTCCACCATAATATTAGACCTTTCCAATCTTGAGTTTTCTCGGAGGGCAAAGCTCTTTATTTTTTTGGAGACGGAGTGTCTCTGTCACCCTCGGTAGAGCGCTATGTCACAGCTCACACAGCAACCTCAAACTCTTGGGCTTAAGCGATTCTCTTGCTTCAGCCTCCCGAGTAGCAGGCATCCAACACAACGCCCGGCTATTTTTAGAGACTGGGGGTGGGGTCTCTGGCTCAGGCTGGTATCGAACCGAACCTGTGAATTCAAGCAATCCACCCTCCTCAGCCTCCCAGAGTGCTGGGATTAAAGGCTTGAGCCACCGCGCCCGGCCTTGGCAAACCTCTTAACATAATTCAAGGCCACTATATTAAGCCGCTGCCATTCACACTAGCTGGAACTAGGGTAGTAACTTGACCTACGTTTCCTATGTTATATGGGCATTACTATCTCGTCGCATTGTGATGAGGACTGAGTTAATGTATTTAAAGCACTTAGAAGCATGCCCAGCCCAGAGGAAGAGCTCAGACTGCCATTATCTGCGTGAGGGTGAGAGGACAGTGGCCCTGTGAATTAAGAAATGAGGCCCCATTCTAGCGTAGGCAGGCATTCGGGACCCCAACCCACCCAACCCCCGCCAAGTAGGGCCAGGGAGGGTGATCCAGGGCTCTTGGGAGTCAGATCGCCCAAGGCCAGCAGGTCGCAGAGAACTCCCCTCCAAGGCCTGTGGGTCTCCTATGCTTTTTGCCCCTGTGGATTCCTATCTTTCTGTGGGTGTTTGTTTCTATTTTTCTCCTGTGTGTTTATGTGACCCTTCGGTCCTGCTTCCCCTTTCTGATTTGTCTCTCTGGGACTCTTTTCCCACCTCTCCTCCCTTAGTCTAGTTTTCCCTCCCCGTGTCTCTTGCCGTCTGTTTCTCCCTCTGTGTCTTTCTCTCTGCTTCTCTCCACGTCTCTAACTCGTCCACTCTGGGTATCTCCCGCCACCTCCGCCCCGTGGAGGTCTGTCTGGCACGCACACGCCCTGGGGCCTCTGCCCTTGTCAGTTGCCCCTGACAGTCCTAGTTCCCTTCTCCGTGCGTCAGTCTCCAGACTTGAAAAACGGGCACTCCCCGCCGAATCGCAGCCATCCGCTGGCCAAGCTCAGGCGCGTTCCTGGCACTGGGCCGGGAGGAAGGGAACTTGTCCAGGTCCCGCAGGGCTGCTCCGGGGGCGCGCGTCCGGGAAGCGCCCCTCCTGGCCACGCCCCTGGGCCACGCCCCCCGGCCCTATAAGAAGCTGGCTCTGCCTGCCAGCCGCAGCCTGGTTTCAGCGCTCCGACTCACGGCCGACCTTCTCATGGCCACCCGCGCCACTATGGATCTCACTGCCATCTACGAGGTGAGTCCTTGTCGTCTGGCACCTCCGGAGTCTTCACGCCTGATTCCGTAGCTTTTGACACCGCAAACTCTGGCCCGGGATACTTGCCTCGCTTCTGAAACTGGGGCTCCTTAGCGCCGCACTCTCGGCCGGGGGCCCCTGCTTCCCTTCTCAGACCAGCCTAATAATCATTAGCCAAAGATGAAAATGGAGCCCGCCACTCCCAGATCTTGGCCCAAACATGGGTGGGGCGGCCCCTGGAGATGGAAAGCCCGAGGACTTTTCTCAGACTAGGGCTGTCAGGAGACGGAAATGGCCCCCACACCTGGCTTAGGCCTGGTAGTTGCTGAGGGCGCGGTTTTGCTCGGAGGCGTTTCTGGGGCTGAAGTCTCGGGGTGGGGGAATCCATTGACTTCTACCTCTCCATTCCCTGACCGTAGTTCTTTGGGAACTCTAAAACCGAGGAGATCCAAACTCTTGGGTAAACTTTGCCCCGCTCCTCCTGTTGTGAAACTGGAGAACCTGCGCGCGTGTCATATCCGGGGTGGCCCAGAGGCTCACAATTGGGACACAGTGGTGCGCCCAGAGTTGAGAATTCCTGGGTCCTTCGGGATATAGGCTTCAGGGTTCACTGGATAAAATCAGTACCTCCAAGTGGGGAGCCCTGAGATCCAGAACCCAGGGGTTTTCTGCAAGAGGGTAGGGCTCAGACCAAGAGCCCACAAACTGGACTAGCATAGCAAGCTCTTGAAGTACCCAGCAGCTGGGGCTGGGCATTGTGTATTTTCGGTTGTCTTAACCAACCCCTATTCCTGCAGAGCCTCCTGTCGCTGAGCCCTGAAATACCATCCGACCACGAAGGGACTGAGTCCAGCCCAGGCAGGGGCTCCTCGGGACTCTGGAGCCTGAACTCATCGGACACCAGCCCATCTGGGGTCCCCTCTCGCCTGCCTGGCCGTTCCACCAGCTTGGTGGAGGCCCGCAGCTGTGGCTGGGTGCCTCCACCCCCTGGCTTCGCACCCCTGGTGCCTCGGTCGGGCCCTGAACTGTCACCCTCACCCACCTCGCCTACCTCGACTCCTGCCACTTCCTCCCGCTACAAGACAGAGCTTTGTCGGACCTTCTCAGAGAGTGGTCGCTGCCGCTATGGAGCCAAGTGCCAGTTTGCCCATGGCCTGGGTGAGCTGCGCCAGGCCAATCGCCACCCCAAGTACAAGACGGAACTCTGCCACAAGTTCTACCTCCAGGGCCGATGCCCCTACGGCTCACGCTGCCACTTCATCCACAATCCCAGCGAGGACCTGGCCACCCCAGGCCAACCTCATATGCTGCGCCAGAGCATCAGCTTCTCTGGCTTGCCTTCAGGTCGCCGAACCTCGCCACCACCAGCTGGCCTGGCAGGCCCTTCCCTGTCCTCATGCTCCTTCTCACCCTCCAGCTCCCCACCACCACCTGGGGACCTTCCACTTTCACCTTCTGCATTCTCTGCTGCCCCTGGGACCCCTGTGGCAAGAAGAGACCCCACCCCAGCCTGTTGTCCCTCCTGCCGAAGGGCCACTCCAGGCAGTATCTGGGGGCCCTTGGGTGGCCTGGCTCGGAGCCCCTCTGCACAATCCCTGGGATCCGACCCCGATGAATATGCCAGCAGTGGCAGCAGCTTGGGGGGATCTGACTCACCTGTCTTTGAGGTGGGGGTTTTTGGGCCACCCCAGCCACCTGCAGCTACCCGAAGACTCCCCATTTTCAATCGAATCTCTGTTTCTGAGTGACAAGCACCGGCCCAGTACAGATCAGCTGGATCTTTAGGGGAGCCACTTGTCTTGTACCCTGGGCTCTGCATGGGCCATGGGGCTAAGGGGACCTGGGGGACTCTTAATGAAGTAACCCTCCTTCTAAAATGCATTAACCTATTGGCCCTGACCCACGCTGGGGCAGGTCCTCAGTGTGAATTTGAAGCTCAGTATTCATGGTGTTAGGGGATGAGTGTTTTCTGGGGTCCTTTAAAAAAAAAAATGTAGCATATTTGAGGGAGGCAGTGAGCCCTCTCCCTGCATCTCTCCCCCTGCCCAAATCTGTCTCCTGGAATCTTGATGTGCTGTGAATAATAGGCCCTCAATGCCCCCTTCCAATTATTCCCAGACTTGAGGTTCCAGTTAGGTGACTGGAACCTTCTCTGAGGGGGAATCCTGGTGCTCATATTTCCCTCCAAAAGCAAGTAGCCAAAGCTGTTGCCAAATCCCTCCTCCAAAACAATGGGCCCTTTATTTATGACGACTTTATTTATTCTAATAAGATTTTATAGTATTTATATATATTGGGTTGTCTGCTTCCCTTGTATTTTACTTCCTCTTTTTTTGTATTGTTGAAAACAATGGTATAATTATTATTATAAGTATGCTATAATAATATATTAAGTAATATATATTGTTACCTTAAATGTCTATTTTTGTGGGGGGTGGGGTGGAAATTTTTAAATAAAAGGAATCTGCGATTAAACTGGAATCCTGGCCCTTCCTCTGTTTGGAGGCTTTGAGAAGAGAGGAAAAGATGGTGTGACTTTTGAAGCTAGGTAGAGTCAATCGATTCCGCCTAAACCTTCCCAGACAGAGCCCCCTCGCGGCGCTTACCTGGCAGGAAGTGACGCCACCGGGCCGGACCGTTCACCTGAGAAGGCGGGGCCAGGTGAGGTCATTAGGTAGGAACCGGGAGAGCTAGTTCCGAGCGTCTAGGGTGATATGCTCAGGTCCAGGCGGGCTCCTTGACCCAGGGCGCGGGAGCGGGCGGGGACGGATGTTTCCGTCCCCCCGGGACCGAGAGAGGCGGGAGAGACCGAATGGGGAGGACGGAATGTGCCGGCGAGCGAGCCCAGGCGGGCGGGGGCGGGCCGGGGGGCCAGCTTGCCAACCCCGCAGTCCTGGAGTCGCTGAATGGGGCCTTTCAGGACTCGAGAATGTGGAGGGATTTAGACTTTTTTTGGAATGTTGAGGAAGGAGGCTTTAAAGCCTCAATACTTAGAATCTCAACATTTTGGAATCCAAGAGTAAGTCTCTAGGCGATTTAGAATCTGACGCTTGGTGTCTAAGATTTGTAGACTGCGGCCGTTCCAGGACCCTAGAACCTCAGAATTACAGCAACGTAGCCTGCTGGGATTCTAGAAGTTCGGAATTACCGGATCTTGGCACTTCCGAATCTTGGAAGCTCCCGGCCTCAGTCTCCAACCCGAATCGGCCTCGCTAGGCCAGTGTACGTGGATCGAGGTGGCGCATCCATCCAGGCGAGGCCGGAGGGAGCCGCATCCTCGGACCATACAAGGCTAGAGCCACTGGGCACCGCCCCCGGGGCTGCGGAGAGCCCCGCGCCCGGAAGCGGCCCTGCGTCAGCGCCTGCACCCTGCCCCCACCGCCCAGCCTCCTTCCCCCCCTCAACCCTCTTCTCCTTCCCCCTTTCCCTCTCCCCCTACCCCCGCTTCCCCCTCCTCTCCTTTCTCCACCCACACCCCTCCTACTCCTCCTTCTCACTTCCTCCTCTTTTCACCCTCCTGCCCCTCCCTACCTTCTTGCCTTTCTGTTCTTCTCGACCCCTCCCCAGTTCCTTCTCTCCCTCTGCCTTCCAGCCATGCCTTCCTCTCTCCCATATTTCCTCTTCTTGCAGTCTTCCGTTCTTTTCCACGGTCCTTCTTTCCTCTCCACCCTTCCCCTGCCCTCTCACTCCCCATTGGCCTCTTCCCTTCCCCCCAACCCCTACTCCTCTCTTGCTTCCCTTTTCCCCTCCTCAAACCTCCCTTGCCCTCGCCTGCCTCCTTGGTCCTCTGTGTTAAACACTGGCATATTCTGACCCTTGGTCTCCTCTTCTAGGAATCTTTCTCCCTTGTGGGTTAGGAGAGAGAGACAGAAACCCAAAGGCGTTGTAGAGGCAGAGTAAACAATGCAGGAACATTTGCAGAAACACACTTGGACACTGAAAGAACAAGAAGAAAGAGGCATCTCTGGTCCTTTGATCAAACTGAGTCCCTATCCTTACAAAAAAAAAACAACTCTTATGTAAGAAAATGGCACTATGCTCAGGCAACATTCCTGGTAGTCCCCTTGACTTCTCCCTCTCAAATCCACACCCGAAGCCAATAGCAATCCTGTCTGATCCCTGTCTGATCCATCCTTAAAATAGATCGACCAGCCGGTTAGGCGGGAGGATTACTTGAAGCCAAGAGTTTGAGACCAGCTGGGGCAGCATAGTGAGACACCTCCCACCCTGGCCATGTTTAAAAAAAAAGGTGCACATCCCACCTGCCTGTAGTACTAACTACTCAGGAGGCTGAGTGGGAGGATCTCAGAGGCTAGGAGTTCAAAGCTGCAGTGAGATATGATCACCCCACTACACATTAGCCTGAGTGACAGAACAAGACTCCCATCCTTTAAAAATAAAACAGATCTACAGTCCACTCTCTGGTCCCCAACTCCTATGGCTTTCACCCTGGCCCTAAGCACTACCATCTACCAGTTGGACTTTTTTTTTAGACAGAGCCTCAAGCTGTCGCCCTGGGTAGAGTGCTGTACTTTCACAGCTCACAGCAACCTCCAACTCCTGGGCTTAAGCAATTCTCCTGCTCCCGCCTCCCAAGTAGCTGGGACTACAGGCGCCCGCCACAACGCCCGGCTATTTTTTGGTTGCAGCCGTCATTGTTTGGTGGGCCCGGGGTAGATTCGAACCAGCCAGCTCAGGTGTATGTGGCTGGTGCCTTAGCTGCTACCAGTTGGACTTTCAAAGCAGGTGACTCCCCTTCTCCCACTCACCGACCCCCATACCCCTCACCAGGCCACAAGGCAACCTAAGGAAACCTGTTAAGAGACCTGACTCAGGACACATAAAAGTCAAAGTCCTAAGTCCTCCACACAGCCCACACAGCCTGGTTCCTGGCTACTACCCTCCCCCTCTGCTCTGGTCACACTGGCTTGCAACCTGCTCCACCAAGTCTACTCCAGCACGCTTCAGTCCCAGTGTCCCAGTGCCTTTCTGCTAGTTGTTTCTGCTGCCTGGCACACTCCCCGGGTGACCTTGTGGTTCATTCTCCTCCTTCAGGTCACTGCTCAAATGTTGCTTTGTCAGTGAGATTGTCCCTGACCACTATTATTACAACCCACACTCTGTCTCCAACGCCCCCATCCTCCCTGCTTTACTTTTCCCGTGACGTTTATTACTACCTAAAATAAAATATACTTAATTCTTATGTCCATACCAATCTGCTTTCCCACTAGAATGTCAAGTCCTGGAGGACAAGGGACTACTTTGTTCACTGCTTTGTTATCCATATCTAAAAGGAGTCAGGCACATAGTATTTACTACTTGATGAGGGGCGGGGGGTGTGCCGATTCAGAAGCAGAGAGGAAAATTAGTTTTCCTTTTCCACAGGAGTTTGAAAACTCCAAGACAGAAAAATATGAAGTAAAAGGCACTATATATACTACGTATTTGCCTGGCAAACACATCTCTACAAAAGTCTTGAACTGAGATTCAATGCCTAAGGCAGCAGCTAGTAAGAGGTGATACCACCCTCTAGCGGCTAGGACGCAAATGGTGGCACCGTCCCACAATCTGAATACCTTATAAACTATGGTCAAAGCCCTAGGACTCTTTAGACTCGCAGGCGTCCTCAAACTTTTTAAACAGGGGGCCAATTCACAGTCCCTCAGACCGTTGGAGGGCCGGACTATAGTTTAAAAAAAAAATCTATGAACAAATTCTTATGCACACTGCACATATCTTATTTTGAAGTAAAAAAACAAAACGGGAACAAATATAATCACACCGCCTCATTGGGCCCGCGGGCCGCAGTTTTGAGGACCCCTGCTATAGAGCCTGAAAATTCAGAAGATGAAAATGGTCCTTCCTTTAAGTGTCTTAGATATTTTGGTGGATTTATAAAACATGTAAGTTTGGGAAAAGTGATGAGTGAACTAAAAATGCTCCAGGTGAGGATCGAACTCACAACCTCGGCATTGCTCCGCTCGCACTGTCATATAAGTACCGCGCGCTAACCGATTGCGCCACTGGAGCCCCGACCGCACCCTTCCTCAGCAGACTACTTCAGTTGTTCAGAGCCACGTGACCTCACCGGACAACTCCGCCTTGTGCTACATATGCAAATAAAAATTTTTTAGTTGACCAATAGGAGAAGGTGTGTGAGCAGTTCCGGATTCTCACGCCTAGCAGGCCCTTGCTGTAAAAGGGAAAAGTACGCGAGGCACTTGGAATGTCGCGGAGTAGCCTTCCTGGGGACTCACCACTTCATGAATATTCAGAATCGGGGAGGAGTAATCTTAACCCTTTGCTTGCGGGCCTGCCGGAAGGCGGCCCCGCCCCCCCACAGGCGGGAACAGGATGTGAGTCCCGGAGGCCGGGGACGGGAGAGGAGAAGCCACCGGCGACCGCTCCCCGCTGCACAGCTGGGACTGAACTTTCCTTCCCCAGATGTGATGCCAGTGTGGTCACAGGAGCCCCATCCCACCCATCCCAGAGGCTGAAGGGTCCAAAGTCTTGGGCCTGGGTGCTCGTTATTTCTGCATCCCGTCTTCAGGAACCCCGAAGTCAAGGACCCTATGCCCAAGTTACAGGACTTCAGATATCCAAGTGCCCAGCGCCCCCTCCTGGAGGAGCCGGGGGTACTGGACATCCACCCGGGAGGACCCTGGAAGCCGAGCGTCCCGCACCGCGGTTTGAAGAACTCATGACCGCAGATTCCCTCCAGAGATTCCCAGAAATCCAATCCAAGACCCCCGGGTCGGTGGAACTTGAGATCCATACCTCTAGCGCTCCAACCAATCTGTTTTTGGAGGCAGCGTCGACCACTTGAAGGGACCCAGGAATTTGGGACCCCCCCCCCCCCGAGCTCCTGTCCGGCGTTAGGGAGTTAGGGAAACTTGAGAAACCGCCTTCCACTACCACGGCCCTACCTAGAAGACTCAGGAATTTGGGTCCCCAGCGCCTCCATCTGAGACTCCAAAATCGAGGTTCCTAGCATCCCTTCCTTAGAACACCAAGAAATTTGGACTGCTGGACTCCACTTTCAGGGAGCCCTCGGATTCTGGTTCCTGGAGCCCGAAGTTCTGAGTCCAGGCTCCGGACCTCCCCGGGGACAGCGTTAGGGTCGAATAGGAAGCTGGCTCCCTCAGTCCGGGGCTGGCGGCTCCCGGGGAGGTGAGGGGGGAGGCGAGGGGCCCTGGTGGACTGGGGGAGGGGGCGGCGCTGCTGCGGATGAACAATGAGGGGGCGTGCCGGCGGGGGGCGAGCCGTAGCGCCGGCGGGAGTTGGGGGCTGGAGGGGTGTGGGAAGACGCTGGGAGGCTGCGGCTGTGGGGCCAGTGATCGGGTCGTGGAGGAACCGGCTGGAGGGGGATCTAGGGCTCGGGGCCAGCGCCCCAGCGCACAGTCTTCGGCGGGGGAGGGAGCTGTCTGCAGGACCCTGGCATCCGGTCCCCCAGCCTCCGCCCTCCCCTGGGACCCGGCGGCCTCCCGCCCACGGCTTTTCCCAGCCCTGCCCCAGGCCCTGGGCTCCAGCCTGAGCCCAAGCGTTCCCAGGATCCCTGAGCCTGCGGCCCCAGACCGACGGAACTCCTAGCTTCTGCGACTCTTTTTGCTGTCTTCACTCTTCTTTGTCTCAACCTTTCCATCTTTTTCTCTAGGTTCCCTCTTTCTGTCGCTTTGCCTGTGCCTCCCCTATTAGCTACTCCCAGGGACCTCTCCCTGGATTTAGACTACACTTCTAATTCCCAGCCCCCGGTCTCAGAGTCTGGGCAGCAAGGAAGCCTATGGGATCTTGATATCCAAGAAGGAGGTCTCTCTGCAGGCCTGCTGAGCCGTTCAACCATGCCTGAGGGAGCCCGTGCATTGAGTCGGTTCAAACGTAGCCCCAGCCTCGGGTCTGGCCGCAGAGGTGAAGTGTGTGACTGTGCAACTGAGTGTGAGACTCAGACAGGTGAGCGTGGGATGCAGGCTGAGCCTGTGGGGTCCTTATTCCTTCTAGATACTGAGCAGCCTTCTGTGGCTGGCCAGTACTGGGCAATGCTGGCGGCACAGGGTGACCAAGACCATCCCAGTCCTAGGGACACAAATCTCCAAGTCTGGTGGGGAGGAGGTCCCATCCCCAGAGCAGTCAGGCCTGGGGTAAGGACAGTCCAAGGGAAGAGTATACCGTATGTAGGGAACAGTATGCACCAAGGCCCAGGGAGAGAACAGGCTGCTTGTTTAAGTAACAGAAGAACCTGAGTGTGACTGGAACTAGAACTCTAAGAAGAGGTGTGACATGGCAAGAGAGCTGGCTGGAAAGATCTACAGTGGCCACATTGCACAGGGCCCTGTGTATCCAAGGAGTTTGGACTTTAGCCTGAGGACATAACGTGTTATACTTGTGAGAGCGAGGGGATCAGATGGTCAAAATAATAAAGATCTCCCTGGCTGATGCATGGGGGTGGTGGATTAGAGGGATGGAGGACAGAAGTCCAGATAGGACCCTGATGGGAGAGGACACGATCCAGGCAGAGCAGTAGGGTGGGTAGGAGAGGGCTGTGGGAGAGACCATCCTGACATCCTGTTCCACATCCCAGCAGCCCCTGCAGCCCCCACCATGGCCTCTCCTCGAGGTTCTGGGAGCTCCACATCTCTAAGTACAGTTGGTTCTGAAGGGGACCCAGCACTGGGGCCCACCCCAGCCTGCTCAGCCTCCAGGCCAGAGCCCCTTCCTGAGCCTCCTATCCGCCTGCATCTGTCGCCTGTGGGGATGCCAGGTTCTGCAAAACCCTCAAGGCTGGAGCGTGTGGCACGAGAGATTGTGGAGACAGAACGAGCTTATGTCCGGGACCTCCGCAACATTGTAGAGGTAAGGGCCAAGCACCTGATGGTGATGGGGACCTGGGCCAGCCCTTTGGGCTCCTGTAACCTCAGATATCCCCACAGGACTACCTAGGCCCTCTCCTGGATGGCAGGGTCCTGGGACTGAGCATGGAGCAGCTGGGCACACTGTTTGCCAACATCGAGGATATCTACGAGTTCAGCAGGTCAGGGACAGGTGGGGCATTGGCTAGTGGGGAGAACTATGTCCAAACCCAGTCTTTGCTGGGCTAGTACATGGGATGTTATGACATGGAGCAGGGATTGTGATAGGAGGTGAGGACATAGGTGATGGAAGAGTGTAGGAGACAGAGGACCTGGATGAGGCCCAAATATTGGGACAGGGTTCAGGGATCAGGACGAGGTCTCACTACTGTCAGGTCTAGGGTTACAATCCAAGAATCGCATGGGGTCTGAAGGTCATGGCAATGAGCATTTGTGTGACCATCTAGTCCTGATTTGCCAGGAACTTTTCCAGTTTTAGTGCTAAAAGTCCCACATCCTAGGAAACTGCTCCATCTGATGCAGGGGTCCAAAGATCATGAGTGTCTTGACCAGATCTCAGGATCACAGCAGGATCTTGGGATCATCATAGCTCAAGGGTTCACAACAACTCCCTCCCCAGAGCCATGGTACCCCTCTCTGGGTCATGACATGACACCCCTGGGCTCATAGCAGCTGTGACTGAATTTCAGACTGAGAAATTGAAGTTGTATAAGGACAGACTCTAAGCAGGTTATGATCCCCCATGTAGCCATCAAAGGACACTTAATGACATCCCTTTAAGAGAACCTGGCAGCCACCAAGCCCCCAGCCGACTTTTGGGGAGCCTGTCTCCTGAAGTCCCCCTGTGGTGGGGTCATGGCGGCAAGGCCATCCTCACCCTTCCACTCTCCCTGTAGTGAGCTCCTGGAGGACTTGGAAGGCAGCAGCAATGCTGGGGGCATTGCCGAATGCTTTGTGCAGAGGGTGAGTCAAGGGGCAGGGGGCTTTTAGTCTGGACTGGGGCCTGAAGAAGGGAAAAGCAGGCCTCGGCTAGGCTGGAGGTGGGTTGTGGGAAGCTAGGACCTGGGGTCTCCCTGACTCCTGTGTCACCCACAGAGCGAGGATTTTGACATCTACACATTGTACTGCATGAATTACCCAAGGTGAGGGGTGGGGAGCCCCTGCTGGGCCCCAGGCTATGGCCATGAGCTGATGTGCCACCCAATCAATCTCTATCCCTGACCCATCCAGCTCTAACCCGTGCCAGGCCATGACAGTAACTGACCTTTGCCTAAATGCCCCTTAGCCCTTCTAGACCCTGACTGTTCCCAACCCTAGGCCACTCCCTGACACCACCACACAGACACATACCTACCACCCCACCCCACCCCGCCCTGCCCACTGGAGCTGCCAGTCCCTGCTGACCTGTGCTGTGCA
The DNA here is from genome assembly GCA_963574355.1 of Loris lydekkerianus. Taxonomy (NCBI): domain Eukaryota; kingdom Metazoa; phylum Chordata; class Mammalia; order Primates; family Lorisidae; genus Loris; species Loris lydekkerianus. The sequence goes on from CAUYPK010041786.1 coordinate 33,688, forward strand.
CCCAGCTCCCTGGCACTGCTCCGGGAGCTGTCACTCTCTCCGCCAGCAGCCCTGTGGCTGCAGGAGCGCCAAGCCCAGCTCCACCACTCACTGCCACTGCAGAGCTTCCTGCTAAAACCTGTTCAGCGCATCCTCAAGTACCATCTGCTACTGCAGGTCAGCTATGGCCTCTGGGGGCCTGGCTGGGGAGGAGCGGGGTCCTGTCCATTGACCACCTGCTGGTATGCTTGGAGGGTGGACCTGCCAGAGTTGGACAAGGCATGGGGAGGCATCCTCTGACTTTCCTGGCCAGACCTGCACCTGGGCAACCAACCGCTTCCTAGAAACTGGGTCAGCACTTGCTGAAGGGTCTTGCTGGCAGGGGGAACTGGCCCCCAGCTGGTCCCACCTTTGTCCATCTCTGTCTCTTTTTGTTTTTCTCTGGCTCCTATTGCTGTCATTCTCTTTCTCCTGTCTGTTTTTCCTTCCTTACTGTGTGCCTGGCGGTTGCCTGGCAGGAACTAGGGAAGCACTGGGTTGAGGGCCCAGGCACTGGAGACCGTGAGATGGTGGAGGAAGCTATTGTGTCCATGACAGCGGTCGCCTGGTACATCAATGACATGAAGCGCAAGCAGGAGCACGCTGCGCGCCTCCAGGTGTGCTCCGGGTGGCCTGGGGCTGGCTGGGTGAGGGGAGTAAGCAAAGGGCCTTTTCGTGGGTAGGGGATGTCAGAGGCAGCCCAAGCCGGTCAGCTGGGACAGTGTGCCCTGTTGCTAACACCCCTGTCTTGGCATGTCTCTCTGTCCTGCTCACCTGATTGGGGCCCGGCAGGATGTGCAAAGGCGGCTGGGTGGCTGGACTGGCCCTGAGCTCAGTGCTTTCGGAGAGCTGGTACTGGAGGGCACCTTCCGAGGTAGTGGAGGGGGCGGCCCCCGGCTACGAGGGGGTGAGCGGCTGCTCTTTCTGTTCTCACGGATGCTGCTTGTAGCCAAGCGTCGCGGGCTGGAATATACCTACAAAGGCCACATCTTTGTGAGTTCAGGGATGGGGGTATATTCTGCAGTTTTGTTTTGGTTTTCTTTTTTTGGCTGGGCCGGGTTTGAACCCACCACCTCCAATATATGGGGCCAGTGACTTCTTTGAGTTACAGGTGCCACCCACGAAGTATATTCTGTATACTTATGTGTGCTTGAAGGGGTGGGTGTCAGGGGAGAAACCAGGCTTATAAAGGTCACATTTTCATGAATTGAATAGGAACACAGGGCCAGGTGCGGTGGCTTATGCCTATAATGCTAACACTGAGAGGCTGAAGCGAATGGATCACTTGAGCTCAGGAGTTCAAGACCAGCCTGAGCAAGAGCCAGACCCTGTCTCTACTAAAAATAGAAAAACTAGCTGGGCATTGTGGTGGGCTCCTGAAGTCCCAGCTACTCAGGAGGCTGAGGCAGGAGGATGGTGTGAAGCCTGAAGTTTGAGGTTGCTATGAGTTAGGCTGATGCCACAGCATTCTAGCCTGGGTGACAGAGCAAGACTCTGTTTAAAAAAAAAAAAAAAAGGGAGAAAGAGAACACATCTTATTAGGGAGGGATGAGGCCAGAGGGATGCAGAGATAGTGATGGGGTGAGGCCTGCAGGGGAGAGGACCTGGATTTGCCCACAGTATAGTGTCTTTGTAAGGGTGGAGAGAGGTCTGGTAAGGGAGAGAGCAGAGCTCGGCCTGACTGAGGGGATCAGAAGAGGAAAGACGCCTTGCCATACAATCTTAAGAGGCATATCTTCTTAGGGAGTAGGGACCCACATACACCTTGAGGGTATCTCATTGCCATCTCCGGGCCTCAGGACTCTGACCCTACCATGCCTCTCTGCCCCCTCATCCAGTGCTGCAACCTCAGTGTGAGCGAAAATCCTCGAGACCCTTTAGGGTTCAAGGTGTCTGATCTGACCATTCCCAAGCATAGGCACCTGCTCCAGGTAAGCACAGGTTGGGCTAGGCCAACAGGGCTCCCCCCAGCTCTGGGACTGCCCACTGGCTCCCTGACCCTGCTCACACCTCACCCCCAGGCCAAGAACCAAGAAGAGAAGAGGCTGTGGATTCACTGTCTCCAGCGCCTCTTCTTCGAGAACCACCCTGCCACCATCCCTGCCAAGGTAGAGCTTCTGCCACAGCTGGGGTATCCTGCCAAAGACACCCTCCCCTAAGAATACTAGAAGACCCTCTGAGTTCAGGGGTGTCCTGTCATGATGGCTAAAATTCCCAGGTTTGAATTCCAGCTCTGCCACATCCCTGCTTTGTGACCTTGGGCAAGTAACTTAACCTCTCTGGGCTTCAGTTTTCTCACCTGCAGGAATTTACCTCCTAGCAGTGTGGTAGGGATTAATGATCATCAGCTGTGTAATTTGCCTGCCCTGTAGAAGCAACCGTTAATGGAAATGATTCTTTTTTTTTTTTTTTTTTTGCACTTTTTGGCTGGGGCTGGGTTTGAACCCGCCACCTCCGGCATATGGGGCTGGCACCCTACCCTTTTGAGCCACAGGCACAGCCCCAATGGGAATGATTCTTACCATCTTCCCTGTGGCGCTCAAAGACTACCCTGCTCAACCCCCTTCCTTATCTCTTCCAGGCAAAACAAGTTCTCCTTGAAAACAGCCTGCACTGTGAGTTGGGGACTTTGGGGTGTGGAAGGAGAGGAATTACTTCCAAGAAAAAGTAGGCTGTTAGCCCCAAAACTTTCCCTACAGGTGCTCCAAAAAGTAAACCTGTCCCAGAGCCCCATACACCCCCACTTGGATCTCCCCGACCTCGAGATGCTAGAAGTTTTACTCCTGGACGGAGGAATACAGGTGAAGGAGATGGAACCCTGAGTCCCAGCCCCCAGGCCCCCACTCCTCCGAGACCATGGCGCTGGGCTCTGATCCGCTCTTCTCCCACAGCTCCCTCTCCGGGACCCTCTGTTATTCGCCGTGGCCGCAGGCAGTCTGGTAAGTACCCACTCACTAAAGGTGAACAAGGGATTAGGGTGGCATCTGGGCTTCTGACATCACTGTGGCCTCTCCCCCCAGAGCCAGTGAAGGACCCTTACGTCATCTTCCCACAGGATGGTCAGTGACTGCCGCATCCCAGCCTGGTCCTTTACTCTCTGTCTCCCCACGGGCTGGCTTGAGTGGGTGGATGGTCAGGGCAGCTTGCTAGTTATAAAGGAGTAACTCTTGTTCCCCTAACATCTCACTAACTCTTTTCTCTTTCTCGTCTCTCCATCTCCAGCTAAGCCTCGATTCAAGGTAAGAGATATCCTGTGATGGGGTCTGGGGACTTGGACTCCTGAGTCTGGCAGAGAAGGGAGCCTGTGTTCCCAAATCCTGCATCTGAATAGGGAGCTTGGGGCTTAGATTCCTCCTCCTAGGGGAGGAGTCTTGGCTCCTGCCATCCATCCCTTTCTCTCTCACAGCATGCTGGCAGTGAAGGGGAGCTCTACTCTCCCTCAGAATCTCAGCCACCTGTTCTAGCATCTGGACCCCCTGAGGACCTGGAGGATGCTGGACCCCCCACACTGGACCCCTCTGGAACCTCCATTACTGAAGAAATCCTGGAACTGCTGAACCAGAGAGGCCTTCGGGATCCAGAGGTGAGCTGAGGGGTCCCATCATGGGGGCCTGGGTTTGGGTAAATACAGACCAGGAACAGGTGGGTCAGCCTAACCTGATGTCTTTTGTCTCTTTCCTGTGCCCACTACAGCCATCCACTCATGACATTCCCAAGTTCCCTGGGGATTCCCAGGTGCCAGGCAACAGTGAAACCTTCACATTCCAAGCCCTGCCCAGCCGGGACTCATCAGAAGAGGAGGAGGAAGAAGAGCTGGAGATGGATGAACGGGGGCCTTCTCCACTCCATGTTCTAGAAGGGCTCGATAGTTCCAGTGCAGCTGAAATTCCCAACATTCCCAGCTTTACTAAAGTTCCTGACATAGCCAACCTCCCTGAAATTCCTGGCCATTCTGAAATTCCCGAAGTTCCTCGCCTTCCTAGTCTCTCTGACATGTCCAGGGCTTTTGAAATGCCCTGCCTTCCAGCCATACCTGGTGTCTCTGACCTTCCCAGTCTTTCCAGCACTGCTGCCTTCCCCTGTGACACCTGGCTCCAGGGACCTTTACAGGAGCCAGCTGAGGTTCTAGCCACCAGGAGAGAACCGTTCCCTGAAAGCAATCCCAGAAAACTGGGAGAGCCTCCATTAGGAAGCAGGGCAGGGCAGGAGGAGGATGAAGAAGGGGTGTCATTCCCAGATTTTCAGCCCCCAGCTGTCACCCAACAGCAGGGATTGTCAGATGAGCTGGGGTTCCGCTCTTGTTCAGAAATCCGGAGCGCCTGGCAAGCATTGGAGCAGGGGCAGCTGGCCCGGCCAGGCTTCCCAGAGCCACTGCTGATCCTAGAGGATTCAGATCTGGGTGGAGATGGCAGGAGTGGGAAAGCCAGAGCCTCAGGTTCGGAGAGAGCAGCATCCCGCGTGCGTGACCTGGCCCGGCTTTACAGTGAGCGGATCCAGCAGATGCAGCGGGCTGAGACTAGGGCATCATCCAATGCCCCCCGCCGCCGGCCACGGGTTTTGGCCCAACCCCAGCCATGCCCCCGCCTGTCCCAGGAACAGGCCGAGCCAGGTGAGGTCTGGGGATGTGATCAGCAAAAGTGGCCCAAACTGGGGCATCAGTATTGACTCAATCTTCTCTTTGCATACAGGGCCCCTGCCTGCCTTTGGACATGTGCTGGTATGTGAGCTGGCCTTCTCACTGACCTGTGCTCAGGAATCTGTCCCCCTGGGCCCTACTGCCTGGGTTCAAGCTGCCACACCTTTGTCTAAGCAGAGAGGCCGCCTACATGGCAAGGATCTAAATGTTTCAGATTTGCCTGAGCAAGATCACCATGCTCCAGTTACTATCCCTTTGCCTGGGCAAAGAGGTGTCCAGAATATTCAGGCTCCAGAGACCACACCCTTGCCCAAGCAGGACAGCCCTCCAGATGTCAGGGTTCTGGCTGTTACAGTCTTGCCTGATCAGGGCCACTTTGAAATTCAAGTACCAGCTCCCACTTTGCCTGAGCATGGAAGCCACGTGGATATACAGGTTCCATCTACCGCCTCTTTTTCTGAGCAAGGACACCACATGGAGAGCCAAGTTCCAGCCACCCCAGCTTTGGCCATTCAGAGTTGTTCTAATGTCATGGTTTCAGCCGCTACTCCTGTGCCTGAGCAAGAAGGCCACCTTGACAGCCAGAGCACAACCAGCGTCCCAGTAACTAACCAAGGAGGTTCCAGGGACGTCCAGGGCCCAGCTGCTGTCTGCATTCAAGCCATTAACCCTTTGCTTATGGATGGAAGCAGCCTGGACCATCTGATCCCAGCCAGCACCTCACTGCCCTTGCCATGTGACCCCCCAGACGTTCAGCTTCCTGGTACCTCACCTTTGCCCACACACAGAAGCCACCTAGACCATCAGATCCCAGCCAGTGCCCCACTGTCGGTGTCCCAAGACATCTCAGCCATTGAAACTCTAGCTGCCACACCTTTGCCCCCACCTCAAGACCTCCCAGACATCCGGAGTCCAGCTGTTGCACCTCTGCTTCAGGAGCAAAACCTCCCAAACCTACAGGTCCAAAAACTTACACCTTTGTTGGAGCAGAAGAATCTCACAAATGTCCATGTTTCAGCTGCCACGCCTTTCTCTGAGCAAGGAGGCTCTCAGGACATTCAGGGCCTGTTCCCCAACCCAGTTCAGACAGCTGTGATTTTGTCCAAGTCAGGAAGCCACTCGTTTCCTCATGTTGCCAGGTCAGAGTCTTCAGATTTGACCCCATCCACCACCCGTCAACTCCTTGGCCCCAACACAGCTGCTCTCTCCAGATACCTGGCAGCTTCATACATCAGCCAGAGCCTGGCTCGGCGGCAGGGGCCTGGGGGAGAGGCCTCCCGGGGCCCCTGGTCCTCTGCCCCCACATCACGGGCACCTTCACCACCACCCCAATTGCAGCCCCCACCGCCCCCAGCAAGGCAGCTCAGCTATGCCACTACAGTCAGCATCCACGTAGGGGGGGGTGGGCGGCTGCGACCAGCCAAAGCCCAAGTCAGGTTAAACCACCCTGCCCTCTTGGCCCCAACCCAGGAATCTGTGGACCTTCGCAGGGCCCGGGGGGCTCCTGACGCCCCTTTCCACACATGAGCCAGAATGTGAGGCTTCCAGAAAGCAAAGACTCAAGCCAGATGCCACAGACCCTCTGAACTTCACTCAGAAGTACAGACGCTGAACACAGGTGTAAAACTTGCTGCAGCTTTCCAGCTTCTGGGATCTGCTTTGGTGAATGGCCCTTCTTGCTTTAGTACAACAGGGATGGGGAAGGAGATGTCATTAATATCTTATGATTAACATTGTGAATTTACGTATGTTTTCACATTCTGGAGGCAGTGACAGATGTGAAGACAATGAATAGGAAGGTCTGACACAGAACAAATGAGTAGTTCTGGAAATTTGGGGATCTCAGACTCCTTTAAGAATTATTAGAAAGTGGACCTGCTACAACTTGGTGTTAATAATTTTGGGGGTTTATGAACTGCCTGATTGATGTCTATCCAGAGAAGCCAAGTTAAGAAGCCCTGCTCCAAGAAGACCCTAGAAAGTCACTCCCCTAGCAATTCATGTAGTTCATGTATCCTATTCATTCATCTCACCATCTCGGTCCACTCAGCTGTAGCTCCAACTATCTCTCCCTCTTTGTCCATCTGTCCTCCTTCCAATCATTACCTCACCTGTCTGCCTTGCTTATCCAGCTATTTCTACCCTATTCATCTCTACCTTATTTATCCTTCCATTCATCATTCTACCCCTATCGATCATTCCATTTCTCCATCACTCCAGTTATTCCTCTTCCATTCTACCTATCTCCATCAAGCACACTATTCATCCATCCTTCCCTGTTTCTACATCTATCTTTTTAGATCAATACAAGCTCCATACATCTTATTCACCCAATCATCTCCCAGTCTATCCACCCAGCCATCCATCTAACCATCTCTACAGCCACTCACCCCTCCTTAGTTGGATTTTTCTGGGTCTTGAAAGTACAGTACTTCAGAAACTGTTCTATGCTAACAACGTGGTGGATCAGATTTAGGACTCTGGGAAAAGTCTGTCCCTCATCTGTCTGATTTCCCTTGGCAGCCCTCCCCCCTTTATGAATATCTGAATTTTTGTGCCCACCCACACGCATCAGATCCCTTTACCCTCCCCCTTAGTTTGAGTCCTCTATAGTTCCTCTACATACTCCTCCCTCCTCCACACAAAAAATTCAGGTCATAGAGACAAAAGGCTTTTATGTTAGGATCCTTCTGCCCCCTTGTTCCAGCAGTGGTATGTCCAATGAGGAGCGTAAGTTACGCAGTTTCTTTGGTGATGATACTAGCTTTCATCAAACACTTAACCTCTTGTGATGTAGAACATTATCTATTTAACCTCTGGAATACTCTGAACCACCCCAGTGTCTTAGCTACAAATTTGAGTCCCATCTTTTGTACTTATTTGGTGTGTGACCTCCCACTGAACCTGTTTTCTCATCTACTGCCTGAATGAGGGCAACAGCACCTGCCTGCTAGGGTCATTGCAAAGGTTCTGTGAGGTGCTCTCACTTTCCAAATGCATTTAAACTTCTGACTCCTTCAAGATTCAGTCCAATGGGTGGGGCATGGTGGCTTATGCCTGTAATTCTAGCACTCTGGGAGGCCGAGGTGAGTTGATTGCCTGAGCTCACAGGTTCAAAACCACCTAAGCAAGAGCAAGACCTCGTCTCTAAAAATAGCTAGGCTGTATGATGGGCACCTGTAGTCACAGCCACTCAGGCTGAGACAAGAGAATCTCTTTAGCCAAGGAGTTTGAGGTTGCTGTAAGCTGTGATGCCACAGCATGCTACCAATGGTGACAAAGTAAGACTCTGTCTCAAAAAAAAAAAAAGAAAGGATTTAGTCCCAATCTATTGAATGAGAACCTCCAGGGCAGGAGCTCAGGAATCTGAGTTTTTAGAATTGCCTAATAGCAAAAAAGGTGAGATTTATTATCGTGTGTGTGTTTTTGAGGCAGAGTTTTACTTTGTCACTCTCAGTGGAGTAAAGTGGTGTCACAGCTCACAGCAACCTCAAGCTATTGGGCTCAAGCAATTCTCTTGCTTCAGCCTCCTGAGTAGCTGAGACCACAGGCACCTACCACAACGCATGGCTATTTTTTTTCTTTTTTTGAGACAGTCTCAAGTTGTCACCCCGGGTGCATTGGCATCAAAGCTTACAGCAACCTCCAACTTGGGCTCAAGTGATCCTCATGCCTCAATTTTTCTATTTTTAGTAGAGATGGGGTCTTGCTCTAGCTCAGGCTGCTTGAACCCATAAATTCTGGCACTCCACCCTCCTCTGCCTCCCCCAGTGCTAGAATTACAGGTGTGAGCCACCACACTGACCTCAGGATGTTTTCTTTCACAAACACAAAAGTGAGGATGGTTTTTAATCCTCACTTTAGAGAAAACAGGCACAGAAAGGAGAAGGGACTTGTTTAGTTGCGCAGAGCCAGGACATGAATCCACCCAGCCTGGCTGAGGTGAGTGGTCTGAGATTGTTCTGTGCCTGGTGCTGTTCTTGCCACTGGGGGTACAAGAGGGAACCCTGCCTTGCCTACCTGATGTTTATAGCCTAATGCTCCACAGGACCCAGAGAATTTGGTTAATTAACTGAGCAGGGTAGCCAGCACGAGGCCTGGCTCAATAAATGTTAGCTGCTGGTTTCTACTCAATGTTTACTGAGTGGCTACTGTGCACCAGGGCCTGGGTTGAGTCCTGGGGCCCCTATGGTGGCTGAGGTGGACTTCTCAGCCTGGAGTGATTAAGGGCTCCATTGCAACCTCCCCAAGGTCAGAATCAAGGCTGGCCCCCCCTCCTCCATCCCCAGCTGCGCATTCCCAGCCGCCTCCAGCTGCACATTCCCTGCTGAAGGAAAGTTCCCAGCCTGGCCTGGGCTCCCAGCGGCGCCGGAATTCCCGGTATTCAAGGAGGCAGGGAGGGAGAAGGGGCTGTCTCCTCTTAAGGCCTGGAGTGGGAAAGGAGAGGCAAGCCCCCTCTCCAGATGTGTCCCAGCTGTGCCTCTGAGGGAGCCAGGAGGCTCAATGGGGGGCTCTCTGGACCCTCTGGGAAAACCAAGGGCGCCAGGCCCTCCTCTGTCCCCTCCTCCGTGTGTCTGTGAAATCCATTCCTCCCTCTGGCCCAACTCCTACCTGTTTAGTGGCCCCAGCTCCACTGCCTCCTCAGGAATACCTGTCTTGCTGGCCTGCCACGGTTCTGACCCTAGTCATCTTTAGAGCTTCAGCTAAATCAGGCTCAAAAAGGCTAAGGGTGGTGTCTGCTGCTCTCTTTGGGATGTTCAAGTTAAAGTCAGCTAAACCCAGTTAACTCAAGTTAACTTGAGCTTCAGTGCAAACCTTGGCAAGCTGCAGAACATTATTTTGCCAGTAGGGTAGTTTTCACAGATACAGGGACGCCCAAATTACCAACCTCATAGAGATGTAGATATTATCAAACACACTGAATTGCCACAAAGCTATGTTTACTTTACATACCCTGAGTCAACCCTGGCTGTCCCATATGACTTTCCTCTCTGATGGAGCTGTTTTTTGTTTTTTAGAGACAGAGTCTTTGTCACCCTCAATAGAGTGCTGTGGCGTCACAGCTCACAGCAACCTCCAGCTCCTGGGCTTAGGCGATTCTCTTGCCTCAGCCTCCCAAGTACGTGGGACTACAGGCGCCTGCCACAACGCCCAGCTATTTTTGTTGTTGTTGTTGCAGTTTGGCTGCGGCCAGGTTCAAACCTGCCACCCTTGATATCTGGGGCCGGGGCCCTACTCACTGAGCCCCAGATGCCACCCAGATACTTCTATTTTTTTTTTTTTTTTGTTTGTCCAGGGCTGGGTTTGAACCCACCACCTCTAGTATATGGGGTTGGTGCCAGTCCTTGAGCCACAGACACCATCCCCAGGTACTTCTTATCTAACACTTAAATCCAGCAATTTCTAAGCCCCATCCATATCTTTTCATTCCTCAAGCCTTCCTGGGGCTATCTCACCCACCCACCACTCAGTTGCCACCTTTGCACTGATAGAGCAGACGTATGTCCTCAGCCTCCCCTATCCTAGGATGCTCATACTCTCCCTGAAACTGCTCCTTCTTCTGGGTCCCTGTCTCAGGACAGTCCCACCATTCATTCTTTTTTTTTTTTTTTTAGAGACAGAGTCTCACTTTGTCACCCTGGGTAGAGGCTGTGGCATCATAGCTCACAGCAACCTTTTGGGCTTAGGAGATTCTCTTGCCTCAGCCTCCTGAGTAGCTGGGACCACAGGCGCCCATCACAATGCCCGGCTATTTTTTTGTTGAAGTTTGGCCAGGGCCAGGTTTGAACCCACCACCCTCGGTATATGGGGTCAGCACCCTACCCACTGAGCCACAGGTGCCACCCCAGATCTTGAATTTTAAAGGAAGACAACTTATTCAAAACAAGTGCCCGCTACCAGGCCCTGCTAGTTTTTCTATTTTTAGTAGAGATGGGGGTCTCACTTTTTTTTTTTAAGAAACAGATTCTCCCATTTTCACCCTTGGTAGAGTGCCGTGGCGTCACAGCTCACAGCAACCTCCAACTCTTGGGTTTAGGCGATTCTCTTGCCTCAGCCTCCCGAGTAGCTAGGACTACAGGTGCCTGCCACAACGCCCAGCTATTTTTTTTATTACAGTTTGGCCGGGGTCAGGTTCAAACCCGCCACCCTCGGTATATGGGGCCGATGCCCTACTCACTGAGTCATAGTCGCCACTGTTCTATCATCTGTCCTGCCCAGCACTTAAAAGTGTGGCTACTATACTGAGTAGGGGTGGATATATACAAAGTGCACATAAAGTCTCAGGTTGTAATAGTTTCTCCCTCAATCAAAATTCAAGTGTGCCACTTACTAACAGGCTGGTATCAGAAGTAGAAATCACCCCCACCCCCAGCAATGGAACCCACTGGCTTCCTGTGAATCACTGACCATTCCATTCAACTACAGTTAATACTCACTTAACATCCATGGGTTTTCAGGAACTGTGAGTTTAATTTGTATAATGAAACCATTTTCCCCCTCATCAATAATATGAAACACTAAAGGACCACATTCTTCAAGGCTCATGAGGTTCATGTTTCGGTTAAAGCTACAGTTTCCAATCATCTACCTATATCAAGTGAGGATTCCTAGCACAACCCTTATTCCACGAGCAGCAGTTTTCCCATTTGTTTGTGGTTTCTTGGGAGAAGCACACCTAGCACTCTGGGAGACCAAAGTCTTTTTTTTTTTTCAGAGTCTCACTTTTTGTTGCCCTGGGTAGGATGTTGTGGCGTCATAGCTCAGAGCAACCTCTTGGGCTCAAGCAATTCTCTTATCTCTTGCTTCAGCCTCCCAAGTAGTTGGACTACAGGCATCCACCACAACACCCAGCTGTTTTTTTTTTAGAGATGGGGTCTCACTCTTGCTCAGGTTGGTCTCAAACTCCTGAGCTCAGGCCATCCACCTGCCTCAGCCTGCCAGAGTGCTAGGATTACAGGTATGAGTTGCCGTGTCTGATGAGACCAAGGTCTTGAACTCAGGAGTTTGAGACCAGCCTAAGCAAGAGTGAGACTCCGTCTCTACTAAAAATAAAAAAAAACTAGCCAGGTGTTGTGGAGCACACCGATAGTCCCAGCTACTCATGGGGCTGAGGTAGGAGGTTATTTTGAGCCCAGGAGCTTTCAGGTTGCTGTGAGCTATAAGGCCATGGCACTCTACTCAAGGCAAGGGAGTCAAGCTACTTCGGAGGCTGAGGCAAGAGAATCACTTAAGCCCAAGTTTGAGGTTGCTGTGAACTGTGATGCCACTGCACTCTACCCAGGGCAGACTATCCCAGAAAGAAAAAAAAAAGGGTGGCACCTGTGGCTCAAAGGGGTAGGGCATGGGCCCCATATGCTGGTGGTGGCAGGTGGACTGCTGGGCATTGTGGAGAGCACCTGTAGTCCCAGTTACTTGGGAGGTTTAGGTAGAAGAATCGCTTGACCCCAAGAGTTTGAGATTGCTGTGACCTGAACCAAGACCAGCAAAGTAAGACTGTCTCAAAAAAAAAAAAAAAAAAAAAAAAAAAAAATATAACCACCCCCCTCTTACCAATAACCTGCATAACCTGCCAAAAATTTAAGCACCCACAAACAGCATGGCCCAATAAACCTTAAAAACAAGGTTGGTTTACCACTAGGTGGTCCCCCCGCC
>CAUYPK010041791.1:0-52049 GCA_963574355.1 Loris lydekkerianus
TGATGCTATTTCAGAACTTGACATAGGCCTGTTCAACATTCCCACTTCATTCTAGCTAAGTCTAGGAAGGTGGTATGCTTTCAAGTATTGGTCTATTTCCTCCAGATTTTTATAATTCTGAGAATAGAGTTTCTTATAATATTCATTAAGGATTTTTTTAATTTCTAAGGAGTCTGTTGTTATTTCATCTTTGTCATATTTAATTGATGAAATTAGAGATATTACTCTTTTTTTTCCTCTTTAAGTTAGCCAGAGGTTTATCTATTTTATTGATCTTTTCACAAAACCAACCTTTTGATGTATTGATCTATTGTGTAATACTTTTGTTTTCAATTTCATTTAATTCTGCTATAATTTTGGTTATTTATTTTCTTCTGCTGGGTTTGGGATTGGAATATTCCTCCTTTTCCAATTGCTTAAGATGTCCAATTAGGTTGTTAACTTCCTTTCTTTCTGTTCTCTAGAGGAAGGCTTGCAATGCTATAAATTTCCCTCCTAGGCCTGCCTTTGCAGTATCCCAGAAGTTCTGGTAATTTGTGACTTCATTATCATATTGTTTCAAAAATTTGACACCATATATACTCGAGAATATATATGGTAATTTCTTTCTTAATCTTATCTATGACCCAGTTATCTTCAGCATAAGGTTATTTAACTTCCATGTTTTTGTATGAGTATGCAGATTCCTGTTGTTACGGAGTTTAGCTTTTATTCCATGATGGCCCGAGAAGATGCAAGGAATATTTCTATTCTTTTAAATTTGCTGAGATTAGATTTGTGACCTATGATGTGATCAATTTTGGAGGATGTTTCGTGGGCTGAAGGGAAGAATGAGTATTCAGTTTTGTTAGGATGAAATGTTCTGTAATTGTCTATTTAATCCAATTGTTGAATGTTTAATTTCCAGTCTAAAATTTTTTTGCTTCATTTATTCTTGGAGGATCTATCCAAGACTGGCAAAGGGGTGGTAAAATCTGCAACTATTATGGAGCTGGAGGCAATCAAGTTGCTCATGTCTGTTAGAGTCTCTCTTATAAATTGAGGCACATTCTGGTTGGGTGCACAAATGTTAGTAATAGAAATCTTTTCATATTGAGTGTTTCTCTTAACAAATATGAAGTGACCATCCTTATCTTTTCTTACTTTTGTTGGTTTAAAGCCTATTGTATCTGCAAATAAAATTGCAACACCTGCTTTTTACTGATTTCCATGTGCCTGAATTATAGATGACCATCTCTTCACCCTGAGTCTATATTTATCTTTTAAGGTAAGATGAGATTCTCGTATGCAGCAGATATATGGCCTGAGTTTTTTTATCCAGTCATCTAACCTGTGCCTTTTAGAGGAAAACTTAAGCCATTCGCATTAATTGAGAGTATTGATAAACCTGGTAGTATTTGGGGTATCGAGTTTTTTGACACTCCAGTGGACATTTTTAATCCTTTTGCTACTGTGGAAGTTGGAATTTGATCAAAAGTTTCTGAGTGAGTTTACTTTGGTGGTAGCAGATTGTGCTGGTCATTATAGAGGATAGGTCTGAGAATATCCTGGAGAACTGGTTTATTTGTGGCAAATTTCTTCAAGATGTGAAAGTCTTTAATGTATTTAATTTCTCCATCATAAATGAAACTCAGTTTAGCTGGATACAGGATCTAAGGTTGAAAGTTATTTTGTTTTAGGAGGTTAAAGTTTGATGACCATCCTCTCCTAGCTTGAAAGGTTTCAGCAGAGAGATTTTCAGTCATTCTATATACTTCCCTTTTAGGTTATGGTTTTCTTATGTGTGGCTGCTTGCAAATTTTATCCTTCATATTAACTTTGGCAAAGTTAAGTATAATGTGTTTGGGAGATGTCTTATTTAGGTTGAGTCATGCTCAGGTTCTGAAACTGTCTGAGATTTCAGAATCTCTTTCCATGTTCGGGAATTTCTCCTCCATTATCTCTTGGAGTAGATCATCTGGACCTTTTGAAGCAACCTCATCACCTTTAGGAATTCCTATCAGGTGAATATTAGGCTTTTTTGAATTATCCCACTGCTCTCTGAGAGAATGATCCATTTTTGCTCTCAAGTTCTCTTCCTCTTTTAGCATTTGGGAGTGTTCAAAAGCTTTGTCATCAATGTCAGAAATCCTTTCTTCTACCTGCTCCATTCTGTTACTGAGGGATTATACTGTATATCTCATATCTTGAAGGGGTGCAATTTCTTTTCTCAATGTGTCAAAATATTTGTTAATTTTGTCTTTGAATTCATTGAATTCTTGAGACAAGTTTTGAATTATTCCTAGAATTTCTAATTCCAACTTTATTTCCATTCTGTTAATCTTATTTGCCATTGAAATTCTAAACTCAATTTTCTGACATCTCAGCTATTTGTTTATGAACGGGATCTTCTTGGGTGTCTTCCTTGTCGTTCCTTGGGGGACTAGTTCTATTCTGATTTTTCGTGTTGCCAGAGTTTTTCCACTGATTTTGCCCCTTGATTATTTGTCACCATTTGGCTAGATGAGCAGATAAGGTGAAATTGGATTGGGTACTCTTGGAGTAGTGATTAACCAGCCCTTTTCCCAGGAGCTGGGACTATTGACTGCAGATTTTTCCCTACAGCTTTGCAAAGAACCCGTACAGTATTGGAGCCTGAGATACTGGGGACCTGTTTGGTGTCATTGGGCTAAGTGGGTCTGTGTTGTTTTCAGCTGGTCTCTGTCCAATCCTAGTGAATTGGTAACTCTGGGTTGAAGTCTCATCTGTGGAAAAATACAAGCAAGAAAGATACCCTGCCCAAACATGGGCAACAACTAGAAAAGGAAAATCAAATCTTTCCATAAGAACACAACCAAGGTATCACCTTTGATGGTCCATGGGTGATTGGCCTAGGTCAAGAGTTCCAAATCAGTTGTCCCAGTCAACACCCAGTCTCAAGTGGGAGATTTCAAAAGGTTCCAGCAACTAGGTAGCAGGAGTCTGATGGAAACTCAAGTATGGCTCACTCCAGTGCTCTGTAGAGTCAGAAGGGCCCACCCAGCAAATGAGTTAGTCTGGGAAGATTGATGTCTCCTTCCTACCTTGCACCTCTGTCACACATAGTCACTGGTAACCCTGCAGGGCTGTGACCCAGTTCCTTCCAATAAAGAGTGTACCATGTGTTTGTTCCTGTCTGATTCACAGGGACATCTATGTATCCTTGGTTAGGCTGCCACACTTTGCCACCAGCTGGCAGGAGGAAGTGAGTCTGACTACCTTGGGTGCTTAATGGAAGCTGGGGAGTTTCACTATGTTTTAGCCCTACCCAAGATTGATATTACTTCCACTTACATTCTCATAGAATTTGCATTTCTGTCCAGCTATATTCCCTTGTGGGCCAGGCACTTTTTAAGTTCACAGAAACAGTGACTCAGCCCCACCCTGTGCCGCTGCCACTGTGCCAGTTATCATGGAGCTGGTGTCTCTGTCTCTGCTGCACTCTGTGTTAGGGTGGGCATGGTTAGAGTTCACAAAGGGCTCTCAGTTCCTGCCCCTCCCTCATCTGTTGCCACTGCCACACTTGCTTTTGTCTTAGCAATGCTCCCCTGGGTGCATCTTGGGCTCACAAAAGCAGCAATTCCAAGTGAGCCCTGCAAAGGTAGTATGTCACCTCTGCATGCCCACATTCTATTCTGCATCCCTGCTGCACCCTGCCCAGAAAGGTACTGCCTCAGGCATACCCTTTGCTCATGGAGCCAACATTTCCACCAGATCTGTTCCGCCCATGGCTGCCACCAGAGTGGAGGCCCAGGACTCTCTGATTTCTAAAAGAGGGGGGAAGTGTCTCTCGAAAATATCCCCAGAGGTGTGAGTCCTATTGTTCCTGCCACTGCACTGTGCCACGGGGCACCATTTCTTCCTCTCCCATATGGCTCCCTCACTCCACAGTCCTCTCTTTATACCCATGCCACTGATTTTCCACATCTCTTGAGAAAATGCCCAAGGATCTGGACTCCATGGGGGACAGGCTTTCAGACCTTGGGGTGAGAGTGAAGAGGAGTGCTGGGAGTTCAGAATTGCAGGTAGAGTATATGTTCAGTTTTATGCCTGGCGGGAAAGTGCCATGGCACACTAGAGGGTCCTCTCTGGGGAAGGAGTTCTGGTTTTTAGAGGGTCTCTCTCATGGGATAAAATAGGAGGAGAACTGAAGTCCGTTTGCTTGTTTGTAGAAAGTATACTGTGAGCTGTTCTCATGGGGCAGGGGACTCCCATCTGCTTGGCAATGGGTTTTATATCTATTGTTTGTTTCCTTGGGGTCACAGCTCATCTCAGCAGGGGTAATGTGCACTCTTCAATCTTCTTTCTTGGCTCAGCTCCAAACCATCAGCTTACTTGCTAAACTTCTGTCTTTTAACTCTTCTTCTAGAGTGGAGCCTCTGGGCAAAGCTGGCTCCAGTTGGCCATCTTGCCTCCTCACCCCTACTTGTTCAATTTTATGCCAGTCAAGATAGTATCTAGGTTCCTAAGTGGGACCTCCCTGGAAAAGAGGACCCAGTGTTTAGTGACTCTTTTCCATGGGGTAAAATCTGAGGTCTTTTTCTCTCTCTGCTCACTTGCAGAGAGCCCGTAGCAAGCCTCCTGCTTTAGAGAGGAGTCTTCAGTCCTCTTGGTGATGGGCTTTGCAATTGCCTGTAATTTGTTTTCTTGAGCATTCATCCGTGGAATCACAGCTTGTCTAACTTCTTTCTTAACTCAATGTCCTACCTTTGGCTTCATTAGGTCCAATTCTATTTGTCTCCCTCTGGTCAGGAGCCTTTGATGGAAGTTGCTTCTAGTTGGCCATCTTCCTCCCACCACTTGCATTTTCATTGCTTTCTCATAGGAATCCTCACCCAGTAAAGTCACTCTTCTCTGAATGTTCACTGTTTCTGACCAGATTCATAACCTGCATATGTTCCTTCTTGTCCATGAAAATACTGTTGATCCTAAGAACTCTGTCTCCATCCTGATTCTCTGTTGGGCTCCCCTTCTCAACCACCTGAACCAGGTGGCCATTGGTGTCCTTCTCAATTCTCAGGAAGAAGTCATAGCTTTGTTCATCTTGTTTAGACAATTTACATTCTCAGGGTTTCAAGGTTGAGCCTTCTCTGAATTTTCACACTTTCTGACCAGATTCATAACCTGCATATGTTCCTTCTTGTCCATGAAAACACTGTTGATACTAAGAACTCTGTCTCCATCCAAATTCTCTGTTGGGCTCCCCTTCTCAACCACCTGAACCAGGTGGCCATTGGTGTCCTTCTCAATTCTCAGGAAGAAGTCATAGCTTTGTTCATCTTGTTTAGACAATTTACATTCTCAGGGTTTGAAGGTTGGAGCCATTTCTGTGTCAGGAAGGAAGAGGAGCCTCACTGTTCACTCAGGGATCTTGTTTCTGTTGGCAAGCACTAGTCTTGGAACTCACTGGATTGCTCAGCCAGCAAAGCTTGAGGCCTTGCGTGCCAGGCCTCCTCTTGAATAAGAAAATTTAATAGGAAAGCTGAATTGTAGCAGTTCATCATTTTTGTCCACACTAAGGCTGTATTTCCTTAATTATAAAAATATCTTTGATTGTAATCATCATCATCAAATAAGTAACAATCCTTGAAATAAAAATAAACATTATCATATTTAAAATATATATTGCTTGTGAAAGAAGATTCAATTTCACCAAAGTTATAACTATAAAAATGTAAAAATTATTTTTTTAAATTTTCTCCTTAGGCATGAAAAGATAATACGATAAAGCAAGTGTAATAAAATGCTAGGTGAAGTTGTTATATGAATTTATACTGTATGCTGTATATTTAAAATTTTTCCAGTTAAAACACTGGAAAAAATATGCTTCTTAGAACAAAGTAGTAAAAATTACTTATTCAAATTTAAAAAATAGCATTTATGTGTCTTAGCCTTTCAGTTGTTTTCGCTGAATTATATTTCTGTTATTATTCATTTATAAATATGTTTTCGTGAAGTTGTATCTTTATAAATTAAGTATAAATTAAAGTAATTTCTTAGGCAGTGTAGGCCATGTAAGTGATTTCACTGCTAAACATAAGTCCTGTTCAAATTACCTTCAAAGAATTTTCAAAACACATAGATCTTTCCCCTTAAGCCATTTCTCACAGTGGACCCTGCATCGTGTTCATTGTATGAGATTTTTCAGCATTTTGAGGGAAGAGGCTTTGTATTTCCTCCTTCATAGCAGAAGATATGCAGTGGGAAAAGATAGCCTTAGGAAGAAAGTTAACATGTTTTTCACTTTCCTTTCAGAAATATTTGATGAAGAGAGTGCATGGGTATGTTTATATATGTGCATATGGAAAATTTGGATTATATTATGTGATTGTTAAAAAAATAATTTTCAACTTTTCTGCCTGATATTGAGACATAAATTCATTTATTAATAATTTTGATATACAGATTCAAGGAAAAATATGTAAATATTCATTACATATTTTCTTTTTTTTTTATTATAGATAAAAATATGCATCATAGATGTGGCCCAACCCATCACCCTCCCTCCACCCAAACCTCCCCCTTCCCTTCCCCTTCCTTGGTCCCTTCCTCATAGTCTTGTGGTATAGTTGGGTTAAGCCACGGAGAAGTAAATATAGCATATGTTAAGTTCAGAAATCAATACAAATTTTCTAACTCCATGTAAGCAGCTATGTAAAGCATATACTTACTTAAAATGACTAAAAAGGAAAACTCAAAAATGTTTATAGCTTTTGTACCTATGGGGTAAAATTTATGGAAAGTTTTTCTCTCCTATTTCACCCAAAATCATCTCAAAACTTTTCAAAGTATTTCCAAATATTCAAAGTTATACTCTATTTAAAATAAATATTTGAAAAATGCAAGATAAAATTGTATATAAGAATTTCTTTTTCTTTTTTTTTCTTGGTTTTTAAACCAAAAGATTATAGCAGAAGCTCTACAAAATTAAGTTTGTGTTTTGTAATATTTTATTTTTCTTGTTATACATCTCCAAAGACAATATTCAGAATCTCTTTCAACATATACAATTTAATTAACCTGGAGATATGGTGTAAAATCTTTTCTGAAGAATTCTATTATCTTTCCATAGACAAACTGTTAGATTAAAAAAAAAAATCACCATGTGGGAGTTTGTCTGAAGCACTCTTACTTTCTTATAACCATTTTGGTTCATATCTAGTAAGAACAAACTGGTAAACCTTTCTAGGTTAGTTAAGTATGAAATTATAAAGCTTTCAATGCATACATAAGTTGCTGCTGTTTCAAGAAAAGATGAAAAATTGCTTTCATTATCTTAGACTATACAGATAGCTTAAAGGAAAAAATATACGTATATCATTTTTCCCAATTTTAAGTAACTTTACCAAATATGTTCTATGTTTTTACCTTTAAATCCAAAGCCAGACCTATGATTTAGGCGTTTGCACATGTGCCTTCTTGTCAATTTTTCAGGACTGTATATCCTGACCTTTGAATGTAATGCAAAGTTCTATGCTACATGATTTTGTGGCCACTATAAAATTAACTTCAGTATGTTTGTATTTGCCCACATTCTTATATTATACTTTGTAATTGATCGTAAGATACATCATTCCATGCATTCTTCATTTGAATAATTAGTTATGAGTGGGAATCATGGTCACATAAGGAATTTCTCTTAGTCTCAAGTTACATATCAGGGAAAGAAAGTAAACAGGCTCCCCATTCCAAGAAGGCTTTCCTAATTTACTCCTACTGGGTCATCTTCTGCTTTGTATTCCTGCAGTGTTGGCACCATTCGCTGCTCAGAGCAGAGACTTTTAAATCATGAATGCAAGCAAAGTTTTAATAGGTTTTTCTGCATAATATATATTTAACATTCATTACATTTTGTGTTTTTCCCTCAAATGCCAAGGTATAAAATAAAGTAATATCACAAAATAATGGAAGGGAAACATACATTTTGCTTCAAGATTCATTTTGTACTGACATTAATAACATGAGAGATAGATGTTTAATTTGAAGAAGAGCAAGCAATTCATTTCAGGAGCCAACAGAGGTTCAGATACTTCAGGAGAGAAGGCAGTAAGATTCAGAGGCAAGTGTAAATAAAAAGGTGGAAATTAGAGAAAAGAGATCACTGAGGGTGGCCTCCAGAGAACATACTAGAAGGCCACAGCGAGGGTTCTTGTTTTACACACTTTATTGCTACAATTTAATACCTTGTTTATCAAATTGTCAAAAGAAAAGGGAAAGGGAAGAATTTCAAAATTTACTAATCAAAACAAGATTATATTTTATTCCTTAAAAATAAACAAGTATCCAAATCTTTTAAGACATATGAAGAAGAAGGTGCTTCAAGCCCATTACCATTACTGTACTATGGGTCTTGAGTACCTATTTTATGACAAATTTGGTATAGAAGTTGAGGATACCATGGAAAAAAGGCTATGGTTTCTTTCAAAAAATCAATAGCTTTTAAAATTCCAAATACTCTCACTGCTGAGATTAATAAAGACCAAGAATCCATCTTGAACACACACAATGACTTCTATTACAAAAGGAAAAATGAAAATGCTGCTATTACTGACACAGCCAATACATCTAGCTCAGTGTATACTGTACTTTCTATATTTTTAATTTAAATGCATGTAGTCCCAGGGACAGGAGCATGACCAGCATTCATTCGCTTCAGAGCATAACGGAAGATGTGGAAGCTTTTCCCATAAATAAACATACAACCCGTCTTGGGTACTATTTGCTTAAAATGTTTTCCCTGGAAACATGTCTAGCCATTCTCAGTGTGTAGTTCTTTCTCTGGCCTGCTCTTTATTACTTTCTTTCTTTCCACTAGAACTTGAACAGAATATCATGAATTTGTTGTCTCTGCCTCAGATTTGAGGACATATAGCCCAGAGTCCACAAAAAACACCAGCGTTGTTTGAATATAAGAGACGATACAAAAAAATTTATTCATAGTTCCCTAAGCTTAAAGGAAGGCACAATTTATAAGCACGCTGACTTTCCAAAGACCTGAAAACATTTTTTATCCTTTGTGTTTATGAGCCCTTGAGGAAAAAGAGACCTCTACTTAAAAAAATTAAAAAAGAGTTAATACGTATTAATTCAGAAGATCTTTCAGCAGGACTTTTATTCTTATTATGAAGGGCGAGGCCACCAATAAATCATTCAAGAGAGCCCTGCAGTATTCCTGTGGAGTGTACTGCAAATCCATTTAATCCAATTAAGTTCAAGAAGTAATTCTCTCACTGATAGGCACCCAGAATTTCTATGGCAGATTCACAAATGCATTCAGAGGGCAAAATGAGCTCTACAATATTTGCCTTGGACACTGTGTAAATAGACTATTTTTTTTATTTCAAGATATTATTTGGCAGTCCCAGGATTTTGTGATGGTACATTCAATATTTCCATATTTGTCATTCTTTTTCTTTAACCTGTTAACTCTATGTCTGCCAAAAAGCAATTCATCATAATAAATAAATATATATATTTATAGGGGAAGGAAGGATCAAGGAGGGATCAAATATATATATATATTTATTTATTTATTCACTTTTGTTTGTCTTTTTTTTATTGTTTGGGAATTGTGAAGAATTAGGTTACACTGATTGTGGTTGTTAGGTAAAGTTCCTCCATATAATTGTGTCCCATCCCCAAGAGGTGTGCCATACCCTGTGACCCCCAGCCCTCTCCCTCCTCCCTTCTCCTTGATCCTTCCTTCCCATATTCTCCCTTGTATTAGGTAATCTACTGCCTTCATATTAGAACAGAGTATATTCAATTCTTGCTTCTCCATTCTTGTGATGCTTTACTAAGAATAATGTGTTCCACCCCCATCCAGGTTAATACAAAAGATATAAAGTCTCCATCTATTTTAATGGCCGAATAGTATTCCATGGTATACATATACCACAGCTTGTTAATTTATTCCTGGATTGGTGGGCATTTAGGTTGTTTCCAAGTTTTGGTGATTGTAAACTGAGCTGCAATAAATAGTCTAGTGCAAATGTCCTCATGAAAAAATGATGCTTTTTTTTCTGGGTAGATGCCTAGTAATGGGATTGCAGGATCAAAGGGGAGGTCTAAGGTGAGTTCTTTGAGGATTCTCCATACCCCTTCCAAAAAGGCTGTATTAGTTTGCAGTGAAAAATTGTTCCCTTCTCTCTACATCCATGCCAGCATCTGCAGCTTTGACACTTCGTGATGTGGGCCCTTCTCACTAGGACTACATGATATCTCAGGGTAGTTTCAATTTGCATTTCTCTGGTGATCAGGGATAATGAGCATTTTTAAAAATGTTTCTTATCCATTTTTCTGTCTTCTTCAGACAAGATTCTGTACATATCTTTTGCTAAGAAGTATATGGGATTGGTTACTCTTTTTCTGTTGATTAATTTGAGTTCTCTGTAGATTCTGGTTATCACCCTTTGTCGGATTGATACCCTGCAAATATCTTTTCCCATTATGAAGGTAGTCTTCTTGCTTTACTTTTTGTGTCCTTACCTGTGCAGAAACTTTTCAGCTTCATTAAGTCCCATTTGTTAATTTTTGTTGCTGTTGCAATGGCCACTGAAGTCTCTCATGGTGATTGAAGCCATCTATGACAAACCCACAGCTAGCATCATACTGAATGGTGTCAAACTGAAAGCTTTTCCACTTAGAACTAGAACCAGACGAGGATGTGCACTACCACTACTATCATTCAACTCAGTTCCTGGAAGTTCTAGCCAATGCAGTCAGGCAAGAGAAGGATATAAAGCACATCGAAATGGGGACAGAGGCATTCAAACTCTCCCTCTTTGCTGATGATATGATCTTATACTTAGAAAATCCTAGAGATTCAACCACAAATCTCCTGGAACTCAGCAAGAAATACAGTAATGTCTCAGGGTATAAAATCAATGTCCACAAATCAGTAGCCTTTGTATACGCCAATAACAGCTAAGTTAAGCAGCAAATCAAGGACACAATTTCCTTCACAGTAGCTTCAAAGAAAATGAAATAATTAGAAATATACCTAACAAAAGAGGTGAAAGATCTTTGCAAAGAGAATTATGAAACCCTAAGAAAGGAAATTGTGGAAGACACTAACAAATGGAAGAACATACCATGCTCTTGGCTGGGAAGAATCAACATTGTCAAAATGTCTATTCTACCCAAAGCAATCTACAGGTTCAATGCAATCCCCTTTAAAATACCAACATCATATTTTGAAGAACTGAAAAAATACTTTGTTTTGTATGGAACCATAAAAAAACCCTGTATGACTAAGGCTATTTGTGGTAATAAAAACAGTCAGAGGCATCACCCTACCAGACTTCAGGCTATATTACAAGTCCACAGTAATCAAAACAGCATAGCACTGGCACAAAAGTAGAGACATAGAAATATGTAACAGAATAGCTATATTACAAGTCCACAGTAATCAAAACAGCATAGTACTGGCACAAAAGTAGAGACATAGAAATATGTAACAGAATAGAAAATGAAGAGATGAAACCAGTCTCTGCTTGACATCTGATCTTTGATAAAACAAACAAAAGCATATAATGGGGCAAAGAATTCCTGTTTAATAAATGGTGATGGGAGAACTGGATAAGCACATATAAGACTGAAACTTGACCCACACCTTTCATCCCTTCCAAAAATTGATTCAAGATGGATGAGACTTAAGTCTAAGACACAAAATGATAAAAATCTTAGAAGAAAGTGTGGGGAAAACTCTTGATGATGTTGGAGTGGGAATTCATATTTATTTTTTATTAAGAATCTGCAACCATTTCTATCATTTTTATTAACAATCTGCTACCATTCTCAACACATAAAGATCATCTAATCCACTGATTTTTGAAGGGAGAAATGAAGAAATAAATGTTCCTTGCATATAAGGCAGGCTGTAAAATAGAAATCTATCCAGTCAGAGGCACTGCCTGTAGGGAAGAGGAGCACGTGTTCCTACCTGCACCCACTTTATCCATGTGAACCAGCAAAATGTCCTATTTACATAACACAAATTTTGTTCAAATTTTAAATAGAACAAAAAAAGAGAATAGAGACAAAGAAAGTAATTAATAATTACTCTAGAAGTAATTCATCTAGAAAATCCCACAGAGATACTTCAGAGAAAAAGAACATAACATTCAGGCCAATTCATGCAGAGTGAGAGATTTGGTCATTTGGAACCAAACTGAAAGAAATTCTCTGTAGCCAAACCATTAGAACTCAGGTTGAATATAGGGGACACATAAGGATTAAACACACATACACACACACACACACACACACACACACACACGAGAGAAATGGCAATATTTGTACATGATGCATGGTAACATTTGAAAGAGCAAAGACTTTTTTTCAGAATGTTATAGCGACCCTGCAGAAAGTCCAGGATCATTCATCCCCTTGTGGCTCTGATGTGATTCCCAGTGATGCCAGCAGTAAGGCCACCATCAGGGAGCTTGTTGGCAATTCTGTCTCCAGTTTCATTGTGGCCCATCAGGGTGGTTCTTACTCATTCCAAAGGGAGGGTAGTAACATTCATAGCAGTGTCTGGCCCCCTCCCTGGGCTTTCACAATTGTAAGTAACATTGTGACACGGATGCATTGCCTCACCCGCAGCAGTGGTAGCCCAAGGAGCTACAGTGCTACAGCTCTGAGGGGGAATTTCTCTTCCAGACAGCTCTGATCTGCCGAAAGCAATGATTGATTTTAGATGACCTGGTGCCTGAAGGAAATTAACTTGGAATTGTGAAGCCAAGATAAAATTTGAGGTGATCTCTAATCAATCTGGCAAATGTATGATTCAAGGGATTTGACGTTGGTAATCTCTAGTTAAATCTTTTAAAACAGCTATTTGTTTTGTATAGTCATGTATTTTGAGCACAGGTAGTTTCTATATTTATTCAAAAATTATAGAATGTATTCTCCTCTGTAAATGTTTAAAATTTTTCTTTAGGTGATCTATGCTAACTTTCACCTGATCAAAAGAAATGCCTTTCAATTAACTGAAAAGAAAAACTCCAATTTTGATAAGCTTGCCTTCAATCTTTCCCTATTGCACAAGTATTTCCTTTAGCTGGTGTGCTGTAACATCTAGCCAGGAACCATGCCGGAACCAAAATAGGTCCAGAGACTATTGTCTGCTCGCTCACGATGCTTTCTTCTTTAAAACTGAGAGGTCAGGGGGTTATGTGACATTCCAGCTAGAAATATTGTTCTTTAACATAGTTCCAGAAATCATTTCTTTTTCTGCTTAGGAAACAAAGCACATATTTGTGACAGTGTTTTGGTTTTATAAAAATAGTACTTTTGAGTTGGGTGTCTTATTTTTGTATTTAAAATACTACAAAACCTTATAAAGCCTACCCAATAGAAGCTAAATTTATGAATATGTCTATAAAGTAATTCTGATTCATTAAATACTTATTAATGGTTCCTCTGCCTCTTGCTGCTGTCTAGGCTTTAGTAATTTTGCTACTATGATAAGCCTCCCTAGATGTGGCCAAGTCCCAAAGCGAAGAGCAAACGAATCAATTAAGTCTATTCTATCAGCACGGTATTAAGAAGTCCTGGAAAAAATGAATTAAAAAATACATATTTCTGACCATTTCTCAGCCTACAAATCTGTTAGCAGGTATAAGAACAGACAAACATATCAACATTTCAATTAGAAGTAAGACTATAGAGACCGTAAGTGTACACCAAGAGAGACACACAGCACCGTGGCCGCTCACTGTGTCCCTCAGAGGTCCACGTACCACACGAATGTGGTGTTCTGACAAGGCACCAAAAAAGGTTGCTCTTGCCAAGGTGGTCCACTTGAGGCCTGCGGGCTGCATGTGGTTCTGTGAGGACTTTTTGCTTGTCTGCATTGGCGGATATCATGAAAATGATGCACGAACTTTTTTTGTTGTTGCTCATCAGCTTTCGTTATTGTTTGTATATTTAATATGTAGCCAAAGGCAACTCTTCTTCCAATGTGCAGAGAAGCCAAAAAATTGGAGAGCCCTGTTGGAGCTTTTACGACAGTACCAAACTTGTGAATGGAAGGAGGACACGAGACACAAGAGACTAAACAGAGGGAAAGGAGCTGTTGGGGGTTTGTATGTGAACCCCAACCTGGTTTGAAAGCTGGCTGGGAAAAACGATGCTGAAAACACACAATTTTAAAACAAAGTCTGAAAGTGCCTGTTGGAGGCGACTTTGACTCAGGCCAAGTATTAAGACGAGAACATGAGCCTTTCTCTGGCCTCTTCAGAGGCTTTTATTGATTTCCAACAAAGATGCAAAAGCAAAACACAGGGTAGAAAGACTCCCAAGCCCCAGGAAGGCTGGACAGAGAGACTGGGTAAGTGGCAGGGGGTTGGCAAACAGCCGGAGGCATATTCAAATAAAGGGGGAGAGAGGAGGAGAGCAGGTTTCCTAACCTAACTTCATATTCAAAGAGTTTAATCCCTCCCTTCTGTTGACTTTCAAAAGTATAGGCCCAGGCCAGGCTGTCAGGGCACCTCTGGGTTTTTAAGTCTTCTGTAGATTTGAAGAACCCCCAGGCTTTGTTTGTCTGCAAACATTCTTCTGGATGCCCCAGGATTGAGTCATGGAGCCCTGTTGAGAAGTCAGTCTATCTACCTCCCACAAAGGACATGTGCAGAAAAATATGTTCATGTGATCGAACAGAATAATTTTATAAAAAGTGAAGCCAAGTCCCATAGACGTAAGATTTGGTGTCACGTTAGCAATAGGAGAGAAAAACTTACAAAAGGTGAAATGAGGATTTTGATACATCAGTATCAATCCAGTATCCTTTATCCCTATGCACTCTAATTATTGTGTTTGCTTCCTATTAAAAATGTAATTTTTGCAATAAGTTGCCATTTTGTTACTTAGAAAAACAAAATGTGAGTGATACCAATGACAGTTCTATTTTACATTTTTGAAATTGATCAAAGAGTGACACAATTCATAGCATGAATCTTCTTTCTTTTCACTTCAGAGGCAATAGTGGGTCTCTGCAGCCCAGTCCTGTTACCACAGAAGCACTTGGATGCATGGCAGTAATGATGGCCTTAAGAAAACATGCAGTTAGTGCATTCCTGGTGTCCTAATGAGACTATGTCAAGTTACAAACAATTGCCAGTTCCAATGTGGACTATGGACTCTAACTTCAAATCTGTTCTCTATGCCCCTCCTCCCCAATCTTTAATCCATCAAGTCATGAAATTGTCTAAGCCATTGTTAAGATGAACAAACTGGACCTGCACCACATTCTGACAAGGGAGCAGCCCCACACATAGCTCATTGTCATCCCCCTCAGCTAGCCAGTCCCAGGGCAATACCCACCGCAGTGACTGCAAAGAATAAATCAAACTCTGGGACAGCTTTAAGAAGCTGAGTTTTCTTACGAAAATGAAGCTTTAACCTTCCCTGGCCCATCAGGGATCTGAAGGAATACAATCTTCCATTTATCTGCATTAGCCAAAAAGGCATTGTGCCAGCGCAGAGCTTTATTTTGTAGCAAATACGATTTTGCAGGAGAAAAGAGAAAGGAAGATTTGAGAAATATATCTGAAGTAAATTTACCCAGATACGAGGATCCTTTTAGGGCTAAATAAGTGCATACAATAAAGATACATGCTTTCAGTAGAGTGTTTTCTTTGCTAAGATCCCATGCGGCGGGACAGAAGATGAGGGTATATTAGAAACACACAGTTCCCAGCTCAGCAGCTGCAGCAGGTTCCTGAGCTGGACGTGCATTGGGAGAAGGAAGGAAAGATGCATTCAAGATTCCTAAGAAAACAAATTAAGGCAGTAGTTTGTCTCTCTGAAGCAAACTGATTAATAGTTGCACACAGACTCATCAATAATGCTAATGCCAACCGATAGGTTAGTGCTGCACATTAGCCTGTTGGATGAAAATGAAACCATGGGAAACATTTAACTTGTGAATTGGATTATCTGATTGCTTCTTTCCCAAGTTTGACCTTATAATTAAATTGTTCACACCTCAAATATCATATTTTCTGCTAGTTGGTATACATTTAATATTTAGACAATCCTTTTAGCCAATGTCAGTATAATTTAGTTAGCAGTCGCTATTGTTACAAATATGAAGTTTGAACCTGTTTGCTTCTTTAACCTCCATCCTAAAGTGTTTAATAAATTTTCTTTGTTCTCTCTAATGGTCTTTCTTCCATATAATCTCTTCTATCTCATAAAAATATAATAAAATTAAGTGTTTATGGTTTGGGAATTTCAGTGAGAAAAGTCCTATCTTCCATTGAAATTAATTTGAGGAAATTTGTCTTCATTTTAGAAATCTCTGTTCTTGAACAGCTGAAATACACAAGCCCTTGGGATCTTCATACGTGACTATTCCTTTTGCCTAAAATAATCTTTGAATGTTCCGGTCCTGCTTATCTTTTGGGTCTCAGGTTAGGTGGCACCTCATTGAGAGAATGTCTGTGGTTGCCCAACCTAAAATGTGTCCTACCTGTTTTGCTCTTTCCTTTCCCTTCGTCACAGTTTGCAGTTATATTTATCTGCTTATTTGTTGTTTGCCTCCTCCAGTTTATTGTACCCCCATGAGAGAGGGTTACCATGTCTATTTTGTTCATCTCCCTGTGTCTAACAGACGGTCTGGTATACCGAAGGAACTCAGTAAATACTTAATAAATATTGATAAATGAATAAATTAGTAAAAGGAAAAGAGAAAATATTACTCGAAATACCTCTGGGAGAATGCAGTTTTTCCAGAGCAGCCATCTCAGAAAATTTCAGAGGTGGTTTTAATTGCTAGCTGGACATCTCCTTGTGAATCTCTTGTAGACACTTGAAATTCACCTGCTTTAGGTGCAACTCATTATTTCTGTCCTCTCTGTACTTTCTACCCTTCCTGCCTCATTCTTGCACTTTGCCTGGCTCCTGTAATGACCATAATGACTGTCCCCTGTTGTGTAAGAGTAATCTTTGAGATACTATTCCGGTCCCTCATTTTTTTCATTCTGTGATCCAGATTTCCTCTACTGTTGGTCTCTTTCATTCATTCTTATTTCATATTCACTTGTCTCTTACTTGAAACTCTGTATTAATTCTCCACTAGTCTCATGTCAATAGTTATTTACATGCTTAAATTCCCTTCTAAATGATAGCCGGGAATTCTTTTAATTATTTAATCTGAAAGCCGGGAATTCTTTTAATTATTACAGTTCCTAACATGGGGCCATCTTCACGTGGTCAATTCTTGCTAAGTGCATACTGACATCTCCCAAAATTTGGTATGTCTTTGTAGAGCCCAATTATAATATGTAGTAATGACAACACCTTTGTTAGGCTAGTCTTCAAAACACCTTCAACCCCTTGTGTCATAACTCAGCTCTAATGTGGCAATTGTTCAAACATTATCTTTACAAAACCTGCAAAGCCTGATTCTTCTCTCTCTTTCAGGTGGTTTGCCCTGAGGGCATAAGCATTAGTGTCTATTATTTATTCTTTCGGATTCGCTCTGTGCCCCTGTTGACCTTGATAAACATCCCCTTTCTGTGAGTCGAGAACAAATGGATTGCCTTTCCTGTTCCCCATTTCTTGGCCCCAATTAAAAAAAAAAAAAAAAAAAAAAATCATGTTTCAGCTAGAAAAGAGAAACCACAGGGAACCAATCACAAAGACTAGGACTTTTTTGCTTCATCAGCCATCAGCTGTGGGATTTGAACAGCAGTGTCCCTCCTTTTGAAAAGTGACAGACCTAATCAGTAGAAAGAGGCCCAGAGATTAGGCTGAATAGAGAAGATTCGCCTGCTGCACCTGGCAAGTCCTCTCCACCGCAGGGCAGGCTGCAGCCTTCATGTCAAATGTTCTGCGCTCTTTCTTCAGGACTTTCATTTTATTTTATTTAGAAAAAAGAGGGTTTATGACTGAATAAACCTTTTCCTGCCTAGGTACCATTTCTGTGATGTTTCCTTACAGTCATCATGACCAGCAATAAGTAATCTTCAGGATCAATTAGTAGTGACTCCCAATAGACAAGTAGACCTTGAGCTTGAAGAAGAAATTTTAAAAAATAAAATTTACAAAGGTGCTTTTATGAAAAATTACATGGGCATGCAGTTGGATTTAGTTCAAAAAGAAAAACCTCTAATTTTGGTAACAAATAGGTAACCAATACAAATCAAAGGAAAGGCAATGCTCACACATCTTACAGATGACCTTCCCAGAAGGTCACTGGCACTTGGAGTGAAGTCTGATACTTGACACTGTACACACAACAGGGCCATCACTATCTTGTGCAAGATCCACTGTAAGTGTAATTGTGCAGATGCTACTCTGAGGGCCAAACACAAAGAGCAAGTCTTCAACAGCAGAATAACTTTTGTCTAGTATTTTTAATGGTACAGTGTACAAAGTAGACACAACGGAGCTAATATGATCAAAATATTGTGTTAATTAATGTGTGTATAATGTAATCACATGTAATATGCGTGCTGTATTATAGACATAAACATACTGTTATGGGAGAACCAGGAACCCCACAAACATGGTCATCCCCCCATCTCCTGTGGTCACTCCTGAAGTGTTCCCACTGAGCCACTGGACATGAGCTGGTCCAACCAAGTAAAAATACAACTTACATACTATAAAACATCCTAAAATACATTTAACTTAAATGATATAGCCATGAAAATATTACTTAATGGACTATTAATTCTCTATATAAAGCTATGTCACCTACCTTATTTTTCAGGAAAATCAGATAGTAAATAAATGTTTTCACAAGCCGTATGGCATCTGAAAAATTTTCTTTTTCTTTTATTTCTTGCTTTTTTATTTTTTTAGAAATTTGACAAATGTTTTTGAAAATATTAGGCTCACAGTGACTTTACTCTCATTGTAGATGTTCCCAGGAAGGCATGGCCACTGCAGATCAGGTGGTTTTTCTGCATCTGGCCTCCAGAACCTGGGCAGGCAACGTAGTTCTGGATGTGCTGCTCACTGTTAAGTCTCACCAGGAACATTAGAGATGTTCTGTTTCCCAGAACCTGGGCAGGCAATGTAGTTATGGATGTGCTGCTCACTGTAAGTCTCACCAGGAACATTACAGATGTTAGGACAGGGTTCAGCACCTTCACAATGGCCTAAGATCAGAACAGTCTGATGAATGGTTAACCTCAGATTATGCCAACAAATAGCACTCTTGATAAATAAGTTTGTATATAAATGAATTACCTTTGGAACAAAGTGTCACTAGTTCCTTATGCATCTGGTTTTCATTAAATGACACCACTAAATATTGATGAGAGAGCAGGAAAACATATGGCACAGTCCTCCCCCTGGCCACCATCCCTGAGAATTGTCAAGAAAAAAGTTCTCCTATCTTCGCTACTGCCCACCATGACCTTCACTGATCCAGATTCTGTTTACCTTTTATAACCCACATACCCTGGTTAGAGTCAACTCATCTGGTGAACTAAAATACAGTGATTAATAACGAGGTATTATTTTCACAGACTATCTAAAAAATGTGATTGAATTTGTGGAAACCATGACAGTGGTATTTAGAAACTCCTGAGACTTACATAAGTGATCACGGAAGGAAGGTAACATATTTCTAGAGTTAACATCTGGGAATAAACTTTAAGCAAATAAAATAAGTTTGCATGTATGTATGTTTGTGTGTCTAAAAATTTCCTTTCCTTTTTTTTTAACCAATGACTTGTGGCTTTTTTTTTCATTCCGGAATAATAGAAGGGCTTCTATTTATCTACACTGGGAATGATTTGAGGTTTAATGAGACAATGTATCTGTGAGCTCCACTGTAGTAAGATGCTAGCTAAATATAAATGATTATAATTATCCAATTTTCTGAATGTTGTCTTAATAAGCAGATGGGAAATTTTTGTTCATGGCAAAGAATTTCAAAGACTTGATCATTTCATTTTTGTAACTATTCAAAATTTCAAGTATAGCCCTACTTAGAACTTAGATCACTTTTAGATATCATTCACATTTATTCCTCAGGGCAAAAATTAGTGAATGGATATGAATAGCTTTGGACTGAACAACAAACTGAAAATGTGGCAGTTGTTCAACTTTATCAGCGTAGATTGTCAAAGGGAATATGCATCGTCCTAAAGAGAGCTGTTAAAATTATTTGGATTTAGATCTACAGAGAATCATTTTTATATATTAATAAAATGTGCATGAGTCATTTCTTTCAAATCTGTGTTATAAACAGGTAATTCTGCCAGTCACTCAACCTTTTGAATAGTCAATCATTAAATCTAAAATTATTTTAATTGATAATGAATATAGTGCACAATTATGGAGTGTTTTGGCATCAGTATATCTAATAGTGAATAAAAACATCATATATAATAGAAAAATATCAGATCCAGTTTACAAAGAAAGTGGTTACAAAGAGTTACTGAAATAGCTCCCAGTTTCATAGAGAGATCAGGTCCTAAGGGAAATGGTCAGAGATGTGGCACAGAACCTAATGTTTAACAAGGACACTACTCACTCTTACTCCAACTCCAGTTATCCTGATAAGGTGGTGATTCATTGTCAAGGGTGATTGGCGCATGGTCACCAACACAACTGCCTGCCCCTCAGTGACTGTGGTTCACAGCTTGTGTCTGAGGAGCTGTTTCATTGTAACTCCTGGAGTGCTGCCTATCATTGAGGAAGTGTTAATATTCAGCTGATAAAAATTAAAGCTTTCCCCCAGACATGGTGTACCTCAGCAAACAAATTCACAGAAAAAAATAAAAAAGGAAATTTACATATAAATCACCTTTGTAATATTGTTAATTTGTTGCTACTTGCAGTAAAGCTCTTAATGAGATTATCCAGGATTGGGCCTATTTCCACTGAGTTTCATTTGCCTCCCTGAACATTTGTACTTCATTTGTGGCTGTGTACTTATTGTATTTGATTGTCTATATTTTGCATCTTGTAATTTACAGTTTTTACAAACTTGTAAAATGTGTTCTTACAATAAAGAGGGGGAAAGTTAGAATAATTTTGTTCATAATCAAAATTTTCTTACTATTATTCTGATTTAATCAGAATAATTAAATCTGATTGTGAGGCCTGAGCATCTGCATTTCAAACCAAATCCCACCAAAGGCTACTTGGCGCCCAGATCAGTCACATTTTCAGTAGCGAGAATACAGTCTAGTAAGCTTCTAACAGGTAAAAATCACCTCTGGGCTAAAGAAATGAACATAAAGTAAATGAGTATTGTAATGAAAACAAAAGGTGAAAATGTCTTAAAATACATAAACCATTAGAGCCTTGGTTACATGGGAGCCTAGTTATACAAGTTATACATTTATCAGGAATTTTAGCTTTATTAAGTTAAATAAGATTTCATTACTTGAATGAAAATGCCACAAAATTAAGATATCAACTAAGCTGAGTTCCCTGCTGTGAAATTCTGATAGTCATATTAAAGATAAATTATGTTATTAAAACTGGACATTTCTATTAAAACAAAAACAGTCTGTGAAAACAAACATATAAATCAAAAAGTGAATATCCAAGGGAAAACAGTAGGAGACATTTTAGTTCCATGAAAGTAGCTTTCTTTATTTGTGAATTTAAGATAATAACACCTCGCCTGAATCTCATAAATATGCAGTGTGATCTGACAATGATCACTCATATGTAAGTATTGTGAAATGATTTACAACTTAAATTGAAGACTTTTTTTAAATTGTAGTATTATTTTCTGCTGTAGAAACCATGCCTGTGCTAATTCACAGTGTCTAAGTTAATGATCTCTAGGTTTTAAAATACATGAGTGAGGGGATGGTCAATTTTTTTTTATTACACTTTTAACAATGCCCAGAAAATACTTAGATGTTTGCTTTGCATAGATTCCATGGAAATTTGCAGTGACATAAGTCATTCTTACTGAAGGCTTTCCCTGGAGTTCTGAGGGTTTAATTAATCTTAGAAGTAAAAAATTCAAAAGAATGAGCTAGAAAAAAATAGGTTCCCTTGTGATAAGAAAACTTACTGTTAGTCAATTATTATACTTCAAAGAGAGATAAACTAAAAGCATCTGCAGAGTTAATGCTCTCAGGTGAGGGACTTTTTGTCTGGACACCACAGAGCTGGATGTTGATGCCTGGATGGGCTTCAGTGCTGCTGGGTTTGCTGAGTCGGGGATTCTTTGCAGCAACTGTCACCACTGATGCATCATCTTTAAAGATGTGGCTTAGAACTTTGCCCCGACCCGTGGTTGCTTGTAGAATTTTCTGTGGAAATTTTATGAAAGTATGTTTACTTTATTCAGGTTTTACATGGATTATGTTTGGGGCTTGTGTTTGCTTGTTTGTTTGTTTGCTTATTTGTTGAAGCAGGGTCTGACTCTGTCCTTTAGCCTAGAACACAGAGGCCTGATAGTGTGCTATCACACTATAGCCTCCAGCTCCTGGCTCCTAAGATCCTCCTGGCTAAGCCTAGCAAGTACCTGGCACACACCACCATGCCTGGCTTTTTTTTTTTTTTTTTTTCTTTTTTTTTTTTCATTTTAAAGAAAAATTAAAATTGATATTTATTTGCAATATAAAAAAAGTCCCATTGCTGGTTCAGGACACATATACGTATGTGTGTATATATATGCCTGGCTTTTTAAAAATAATTTTTAAAAATAATTTTTTCATAGAAATGAGTTCTTGTTATGCTGCCCGTGCTGGTCTCGAACTCCCATCCTCAAGTGATCCTTCTGCCTCAGATTCCCAAAGGTTTGTGTTTCTTCCTGAGCAAAATGGGGGAAGAAAATTCTTTCTTAAATTTTTCAGGGTTTTACTAGAAATGAAATCCACAATATAACCTCATACTCTGTGATGCCTGAGACTCTAAACAACTGAGGAATCTTTCAGCATGGCTCCAAATTTTGTATGAATCAACAAATACTTATGGTACAGGAGTTAATTTCAACTATTCTGTAATGTTCACTGTAAAATGTAATTAGTTTGATTAATTAATTCATCGTATTTGTATTGCTCTGTGCCAGTGCTGGACACGTGTTCCATGAGTGCAGGCCACTCTTGTCTCCGTTTGTCCAGAGGCCTGCTCTGCCTTTGCTTCCCAAGACATTTGAATACAATTAAGCCTCCTGAGTGCGGCACGCAGGCTTTTTATGCTCTGGCTCTGCCTACCTGATTTATAACCCAGTTTCTTCCCTCTCCCCCCATCAGTTCACATTCTGGCTTCCAGCCATATTAAACCCTAAAAGTGGTTTCCCCATGGCCATCTTCTCCCAGGCCACCAGGCCTTTACACAGCCATGATTTACCTCTAAAAAGCCACTTTGTTTTCTTTCTCCAAAATCCCTTAATTTCAGTTAAGAAGGCACTTGTTGCCTCCTACTTTCTAAAATCTCTGCAGAGGGGCAGGAAGCTGCTGTCCAGGCAGAGTGACCATTTCCCCTGGATTACCAGGTGTGGTCCCAATTCATGTACATTTTCTTCCAGTTCCATTTGGTACCCTCTTTCATCATCCCAGTACAGTCTATGGTCCTGGTTTGGGTAATACACTCCGTGGCCGTCCTACTTCTACAAGCTCCACATTCCCTGTGTAGCAGGTAAGAAGCTAAGAGCATGACTGTTTTGGAGTCAGCCAGGTCTGGTGTGCAAACCCATTTCTACTTTCTGTCAGTGATGTGATGTGGATGTCGGCAGTTACTGAATTTTTTTGGTCTCAATCTCCTTATCTATAAAGTCGAGACAATGATATTTAATCTCCAGTGTTTGTGATTTTAAATTCAGTCATGCATGTAAATTGCATACCTTACTGCCTGATACATTTTAGACTCTTAATAAATAAACTTAGGCACAAGAGTTTATTTGAAACCATGATCAATGCCAGACTACAAACAGTGTGAGATCAGCTGCAGGGGCTCCAGAGGAAAACTCTATAAAGTGTCAGGGAATCAAAACAAAGAATATATGTGAGTTAAAGTGGAACAATGGCCTTGAAGTCTCCATTTAGAGGTTGGTGGTTTCTGGTTGGCTAAGCTTAACTTTTGTTTCGCTGTTTACATTGAGTTGGGTTTTTGTTTACTGATGTCAGAATCCAAAGTGTTGATGCCATCTCAACCTAATGGCCCCCCAGTTTATGTTTTTAACAGGTATCCATAAATTATAGCTTTAAATTTTTTTTTGATTTCTTTATTTTTTATTTCAGGTTAATGTGATGGTACAAACAACCAAGTCACAATATTTGAATTTGTTAGGTAGAGTTTCTCTTGTAGTTGTGTCCTGCACCCAAGAGGTGCACCATACATCCCCACATTGTGCCATTGTTCCCATTCAGTGGGAGGACCCCCCACCCCCAGTCCCCTCCCCCTCCTTTATCCCCCCTCCCCCAACTTGAATTGAAATGAGTCTTTCTTCCCTGGGCATGAATTAGATCATCTGCTGGCTTCATATTAGTATTGAGTACATTGGATCTTTGCTTTTCCATTCTTGTGATATTTTACTGAGAAGAATGTATTTCAACTCCATCCAGGTATATAAAAGCCACATAGTCATCGTCTTTTTTCATGGTTTAAAAATTTTAAGTTTAGCACTGTGTTGGAATTGCACGTTATGTCTTTCACTGGACTGTTTTCTTCTTGAGCACAAAGACTGTGTTTGTCTTTTATCTGTTTTTCCTCAGGCCCCAGCCTGGTAGCTCCCACATTACATTAATCGATTTGCAATAAATGTTTGTCAAATGCATGAATGACTAAAAGAATGATTGACTGACTAATGGGAAAATGAATGAAGACTTAGTACTTGTTCTCAAGAAAAGAACATTCCTTCTAATATAAGCCTCTCTGTAGGTCCTAAGTGCCCTAATAAATAAAGAACAAAGGAAACAGTGAATAAATTGCCCTTGTATCCACTAGGGGTGTCAGACACTATTCAAGCAAATGGCCTCTGAATAGGGCGTCAGCAGGGGCAGAGATGTGAGATAGAATGGCTCTGCAGACAGAGGACAAGATCACCATATTTTCACTGTACAATAAATACCTTAAATAATACGTACTGTAAATTTTTTAAATGACAAAATGTGTTTCTAAAATTATGTGCAAAAGTTCAAGGCTGGGCGTGGCAGCTCATGCCTGCAATCCTAGCACTTTGGCTGGCGAAGGTGGGAGAATTTCTTGAAGGCAAGAGTTGAGATTAGCCTGTGCAAGAACAAAACCCCATCTCCACTAAAAATAGAAAAGTTAGCCATTATATTATGATGATGTTTGTAGTCCCAACTAGTCTTGGGAGGCTGAGGCAGGAGGATCACTTGAGCCCAGAGTTTGAGGTTGCTGTGAGTGAGGCAATGTCACTGCACTCTAGCCAAGGAGACAGAGCAAGGCCGTATGTTAATAAATAAATAAATAGGAAAAAAGTTCAAACTTCTCACCCTCTGAAGGGGCCTTTATGTCTGCCCTTCCTTTCAGTGAGGAAGGTGTTGCTGAATGTGACTTTCTCTAAGTCAATTTGCAGATAAAAAAAATCACTGCCAACCTTTTTGCACCCTCTTAATTTAACTTTTGCACATTCATGTGTGGGGCAGGCGATATAAGATGTTCTTTTTTTTTCCCCTTTGCTTTTTAATACGTTAATCATCTCTTAAATCTACAGTTGAAATACATGAAGATCTTTTTTTTTTTCTAAAAGTAGAAGGATGTATTTGCTTTGACAAGTTCAAACTGTTTGTAGTGTCAGATTATTTTGAAAATATTACAGATGTGGAAAGGGAGTAGAATTAGTTTTGAGTAAAATTATGGCTTGTCTGCAGATAACACAATCAACCTTTCAAAGGCAAACACCTCTTTCCAAGTATACTTGTTAGGAAATGAAAACCTTATTCAAATGCTAAATAAGAAAAATGATGATAGGAACTGAAACTCTTCTGGATTTAAAAAAAAATAAAAATAACAAAGAACAGAATTTTAGGGATGGTTTTCAAAGAGATCTCCAGCTGCAGGTGCTACCGTTGCTGTTGGTTGATTGATTAGAAGGCCTTGACAGTGCGACAGCCCCTGAAAGCTGAGAATTCAAGCTGATGGACAGCGAATATGATTGAATGGTGCCTGATCTAGGTGAGGATGGAAAATCAATAGTCTACTAGATTCATCAGGAAAAGAGGGGGAAGAGAGTGCAGGCCGTATTTGCTCTTCCCTCACAGCAGTTACACTAATTAAGCACCCCTTAAGATGAAGGGGCGCCTGGAGAATTGAGCTGCTAATAAGATTCAGACAGAAGTAAATGAAGCAACTTCAGCATGAGGCACACTGACAGACAATTAAAACTCTTTATCAATGCAGCTTTCATATGGCAACTGTAAAATAAATGGGGGACTGGGAGGAATTGTAAATCTTCTTCTCAGCTTGTAGTTGTGCTTATAACTTCCTCATTGTTTTGACATTTGGGTTTATTTGCAGTAGAAGTTATGGTGAGTAACATTTCATTTTTCTACGAAGAAGTTCTTACTGTGTCACATTCATTGAAATGTTTCAAGAAAAGTTTGGATTAAGCATAAAAATGATTAGCGATAAAAGCAATTTCTTTAAAAAATTTTGGACTGGAAAAAGGGAATATTCTAAAGACTAATAATTGCTATTAGTATTTTCAAACAATTCTTTTAAAAATATTTCAAAGTAGTTAATTTTGTATATAGTCATTCTTGCTTCTCCAAATATCACTTTTTCCTGAAGCTAGAAACTCTCTGATAGGATAGACCATCACAGATAGCCAGAGAATCGTCCCATCTGAACTTTTAGAACTGGAGCTAATTTTATTTGA
Source organism: Loris lydekkerianus (assembly GCA_963574355.1). NCBI lineage: Eukaryota > Metazoa > Chordata > Mammalia > Primates > Lorisidae > Loris > Loris lydekkerianus. The sequence goes on from CAUYPK010041791.1 coordinate 26,798, forward strand.
AACACCATGGTAGAAGAACAGGTTTTTATAAATGTTTTGGTGATGGACAAGTATTAAAAGTGTCATTACAATACATTAATGGCAAAATAGCATAGACCAACTCCATTTGTAAATAAAATACTCTTTTGAGTTGAGGCCTTTGTATAGTTTGTACTATATGGTACAGTCAGACATTCACTTGTTAAATTTCTACACACATGTCCTAAGATTTTTGAAGGGAAATGACCAGACCATGACATCTTTCTTCTCTTTTTTCATTTCTCAATGATGCCTAACACTGTGTACTTTGTACAACTGGTATTTACTATTTTTCTTTTTCTTTATAAGATAATGATAACATTCCTAGTTTGCCTTTGTGTAAAGGCAGAAGAATAAAGCGCCTGGATTTGTCTTCTCCCCTTACAGCGTGGGGCTTCACTTTACCTTTGGTTTACTCTGACGTATTTAATACGGTTTCCATTTCCTCTTTGACGTTATAGATCATCCTTCTTTAAGCTGTTGTTATATCCCTCTTTCTCTTCTTTTGGAGTTATTTGGTTATTTGTCTTTTTATCTATGTTCTATAGCTTGCCTACTTGAGCTTAAAAATATTGTTAGTAAGACTTCACTCAAATTGGCATGTGAGCTTTAAAGATAGTATAATAATATTTCCTTCAAAGCTATCTTATTCAAATAGCTTTTATTGAGCACTTAGATCTATTCCACTAGTGTACATTTGTACAATGATGCAGACATGTGTAGTCACTCATTTATTTTCATAAAAATTACTTATTAAAGGTTTAGAACAGAGTGAATATCCTAAGCCTCATGAAGAACACCAGGGACTTAAAGAGTATCTTCTTAGGCATAGGTTCTGTCTTCAAGTATTTTATCACACTTGTTTTAAAAATTCAACATATAATACAAATTAGAAAATTAAATGTATTTGAAGAATGAAAGAAATATAATATTTGATGAGCTGTAGTGGTCCAGGAAACATTGAGGATTTTGTTGTTGCTGTTGTAACTCAGAGATGAGGGGAACACCAGGGAGGGCACAGTATTTGCAGACACTCTTGCAGATGCCCAGGATTTTGGTAAGTGGGAGGGGAGGGGGGTCAAGAGGGTCCTGATCAGGGAGGTATGCAGGTCAGCACGGTTAGAGGCAAGAGTTTCTTTCGGCAGGATTGTAGGTTGTAATAAGATGAGTAACATGAATTTAGTTTCAGATCATAGAGGGCATAGAATGACTTGCTGAAAAGTTTGTACATTCTTCTGCAGTCAATGAGAAGACATCAGTAATTTTTCTGAATAGACAATTACATGACTTGAGAAGAATTTTCAAGGTGTGGCTAGTGTCAAGAGTCGGAGAGAATGAACAGCATCATATGTATCCTCAGATTCTAACTAGCAGCAACTGTGGAAAAGAAAGAGTCGTCACAGTTCAGTGTGGAGGCGATGAATGAATACGGGTAAAGGAGACAAGTAGGTGGGGTCCAGCTGAGGAGGGAGAGACCAAGAGGTAGGCCAGAAAGTTATAATTCATAGCACTTAGGTTCTGACCACTGGAAAGTGTGAGAAGAGGAGGAGCAGAGGCTGAATTACTTCACTGTTCGAGTCACAGCATTTTGCTTTTAACTTGATCAGAAACACCAGATCATTTTCTTTATTTTCTTCTTCTTCTTTTTTAGAGACAAAGTCTTACCTCATTGCCCCTCGGTAGTGTGCTATGACATCACACCTCACAGCAAGCTCCAACTCCTGGGCTTAGGTGATTCTCTTGCCTCAGCCTCCCTAGCAGCTGGGACTACAGGCGCCCACCACAAGGCCTGGCTATTTTTTTGTTGCAGTTTGGCTGGGGCCGGGTTCAAAACCACCACCCTCCGTATATGGGGCCGGCACCCTGCCCATTGAGCCACAGGCACTGCCCATACACCAGATCATTTTCATTCTGGACAAATGTCTTTAACATTTTGAGGAATTGTTTTCTTCCTTAGGTGTATATAACTCTGACTCTTCTAGTATTTTTATCTTTTTTATTTTTACCAAATGAATTTCTAATACCTTCTCTAATAGAAAATAATAGTACATAAGACACTTAAGGACCCAGGGAAATATACATCATTAGTACTGTTGGTTTTGGAGTCATTGTGTGAATGGCTGCAATATCCTATTTCATTCTGGACCCCATTTTTTAATTGCTTAAGATGTAGATTGGTCTTTCTCTGGTATACTTGAGACCCTGAAAATAATACAGTAACTACCATTGATTGAGAATCTGTTTTACTTGATCCAGAGATAGTATCTTTACATAAGATGTCTCACATTCAATTATTAATAGGAACCCTAAGACTTAACAGATGAGTAAAACAAAGTAGAAAAAGATTAAATTGTTTTATGAAAGTCTCCACTAGAATTCTGAAGGAAGCATTTTAACTTACATTAGAATCCACAGCTACTATAGTTTATAAACTGGTTGTTAACTGTTTATCTCCAACAGGGAGCTCTTCCTTATATGTTTTTTTTTTTTTTTTTTTCCTCCAACAATGTAATATTAGCCCTTATATATAATGCTTCCTCAAAAATTCAAGACAAGTTACACTTTTCCATTATGAACTAAATCTAGAGCATTTCTATCTTAACTTTTTTCTCAATAATTCTAAATCTTAAAGAAAATTTACAAAAATCTTCCAGCCATTCATGCTTAGCTTTCCTCAAGAAAATTTCTCTTCCTGTCTTTTATGATTTTGAGAAGTATTTATTGCATTTTTTATATTCAAAGCAATTAAAGGCAATGAATTTCCATATATTCTTATTTTTTAATTAAGCATTTTATTTTCAGGTAATTTTAGATATACATGCAGTTTTAAAAATTGATACAGAGATCTTATGTTAGTCAGAGGTCTCCAGAGAAACAGAATCAATAGGATATATATAGAGAGAGAGGCAAGAAGAGGTTTATTACAGGAATTGGCTCAGGTGATTATGGAGGCCAGCAAACCCATGGCATGCGGCTGGAAGCCCCAGAAGGCTGGTGGTGCGATGCAGCCCACTGTGAAGGCCAGGAGCCAGGAGCTCTGAAGTCTACAGGCAGGAGAAGAAGGATGTCCTCCTTCCATCCTTATTCTAAATTTTGTTCTGTTTTGGCCCTCAATGGATTAGATGATGCCTGTCTATATTGGTGAGCTTAATCTACTCCACTTGCTGATTCAAATGCTGAAGTCTTCCAGAAACACCTTCACAGACACACACAGAAATAACATTTTGTCAGCTCTCTGTTCACTCATTACCCAGTTGTGGGATAAAGTGAAACATCACAAATGCCATGTTGCCTTTACTCAGCTTCCTACAAGGGAGCCTGTTGTGAGACTGGAGCACAGTGTCGCAGCCAGGGTAAGGATGTTGACACAGTCAAGAGAAGAACAGTGCCATCACTGGAAAGACCTCTCAGGTTGCCGTTTTACAACCACTTTCCTCCAGCTCCACCCTTCCTAAGCCTCGTAAGGAACACTAACCTAGTCTTCATTTCTATAATTTTGTCATTTCATGAAAGTCATATAAATGGGACTGTAGGTAACTAAGATTTAGGACTGTCGTAATTCATTCAACATGATTGTCTGGAGACATATCTCAATGGTGTGCATGTCACTAGTCCCTAGTCATTGACAAGTAGTATCCCACAGTACCATGTGCCTGTACCCCACATTTAATCATTTACCCACAAAATTTTGCGGATAAAATTTTCTTTTGCATCCACTTTTTAGCTATCATAAATGAAGTTGCTGAAAACATTCATGTACTTGATTTGAGTGGACTTAAATCTTTGTTTCCTGGGGAAAATGCCTAGAAGTGTAAATGCTGGGTTATATTAAAAAACCCCAAAAAACAGAAGAGCGTTCAGGGGAGCCTATCTGAGTTTGGTCTGAAAGAGAGGCTTAGTCACCACCGTGTCATTTCTTGGGTCTTTGGTCTAACTGGACTGCTTAGTCTGCCTTCCCTCCATCTTTCAAAGTCTCTCTCTCACTCTCTCTAACTCTATGAAATATATTATATATGCATGCATATAATACAATTTTCTTGCATACTATAATGTAGCCATGTCTTCAATATTAAGTAAATTTATGTATTTTTATAAATGCATTACATATATTTACATAGCAAAAAATACTCTGTAAATTTTAAAGAACTGTAGTTTTAGATTTCGATAACATTTACTATCAATAATCTCCATTTTTTTTCTTTTGTGAAGCTTATAGAATTAACTGGCTTATTTAGAAAGAAAAAAATGAAAAACAATACCATAAGATAACCTAAAAATAAATGCCTTGTAAAAAATTTAACATTATTATACTTTTATAGTGATTTGTCCTTTTTTAAAAGTTCATTAAAGTTTCATAAGTAATTTTCCCTTGTACTTATTTGTAGTTTTCTATTGACTATGCATTATTTTTGTGTACCACTTTTTAGTGCAGCCTATAGTACCTTTGAAAAGTCACTGTTAATGTGCTGCTCAATGGCTGTTATAGCTGTTTGAAATTGCTTTTCAATTTTTATTCTCCATTCATAACTTACAAAGACTCCCTCCTCTTGTTTGATCATGCAGATTTGATTAAACCATATTATTTTCATGAACATTTCATTTGACCTACAACTGTCAAAAGGTATTTTTCTCTTTTCACCTAATAATATTTTTCTCCATATCTGACCCTATGACTCTATAAAGAAATTAACCTACTAAAAATATTCTTTTATTCTTCTTTATTTTGGCTTAGTTGAATTTTTAATCCAGGGTAGAAAAAGTATTAGCCATTAATATGCTATACTTTATTGAAATATTTATGATAAGCAAAGATGTGAAGATATTTTAAACATCTAAGAATTCCTTCTAGTATTACATTTAGTGTTGCTCTCAAGGAGCAAATACTTTGAAATTTAAATTTGGATTCAACATGAACTAATGCTATAGCATGCAAAAATCGGAAAGTTGTCCACATGTTCCTAATACATGTCTGGCACGTGTGACGCGGTCAACTGAAAAGGGAGAAAATGCTAAGGTCCTTTTGTGAATTAAAAACATGTTTTACAAACTGCAAACACCGGGCGGCGCCTGTGGCTCAGTTAGTAGGGCACCAGCTCCATATACCAGGGGTGGCAGGTTCTAACCCAGCCCCGGCCAAACTGCAGCAAAAAATAGCTGGGCATTTCGGTGGGCGCCTGTAGTTCCAGCTATTCAGGAGGCTGAGGCAAGAGAATCGCTTAAGTCCAAGAGTTTGAGGTTGCTGTGAGCTGTGACACTACGGCACTCACTCAGGGCAACAGCTTGAGACTCTCTCTCCAAAAAAAAGAAAAAATACTCCAGAGGCTGAGGGAAGAGGATCACCTAAGCCCAGGAGTTGGAGGTTGCTGTGAGCTGTGATGCCACGGCACTCTACCGAGGGCGACAAAGTGAAACTCTGTCTCTAAAAAAAAAAAAGAAAGAAAGAAACTACAAACATCTACCTAATTCACTGAGTTCCATCAAATTTCCCACATTCTTTTTGTTTTCAGAGTGATAGAGCTTGATTTGTCATTTTTCAAAGTGAACATTCTGCCACCCAAGACTTGTTGAAGCTTGAAATGCAGCAGATGTCCCCTTGGGCGGCTCCTCCTGGGCGAGTGTCTCTCTGAACTGTGTTACCTCACGCCCTGTCCTGTCGGGCACTGTCCCCCATGCCCTGTAGACCTGTGCTTGCTTTTCTGTGTCTCTGCCCCCCAACTAAATGAATCACAGCGTTGTGTTTGGTTGTTTGCGTTCTTACTGTGCCTGGGTTTTATCTATTTAGTTTTTTAAAAGAGATATTTATTTCCTTTGATTTTTTTCAGATAAAATTAGATACAATTCCTGTTCTCACTTGCCTCTAGCATCTAAAGACTTTTTAAAAAGCATAAAATCCGAAACTGATGGAATACTTTTTTTTTTTTATTTCTTGCTAATTAAATAAAATTTTTCTTAATTTTTTTCTTTGGGTTTGAAGTACTTTGTAAAAATTCATGCATATTATTGAATGAAATATTCCATGTATGAACAATAAGTAATTATAAGGATTAGAGAATGTTTACTTGATACAGGCTTAAAATAGGTAATTTTGACCAAGGAATTACTTTCCTAATATCATGGCTGTTTGCCTAAATTACTTGGATAAATGCCTCAATTTTTCAGTCTGTCTATGTAAATACAGAGCTTTAGAGCACTTTTTTTAATCCAAGGAAGCTCAGGATAAAATATAGACAACTTAAACCAATTTAAAGCACTAAGTAGCAAATACAGTATTCTACGTACCAATAATTCTATGGCTTTTGGTAAACAGTTACTGCTATTTCTTAAAAGTTACATTCAGATATACCCAAGGCAGGTGCTGAAAAATATTTCTAGTCAGCCTTCGTATGCGTACTTGGACACAACCTAGCATTAAGCAGCAATAAATTTGTTCTCACGGATTGACCAGAATAGATCACTTTTTAAATTATCATTTTTATCTGAAAAAAAGTTATTTTAAAGAGCTAAGACACTTTGCTAAGCCAGTAAAGGAGGCAGGAGTGGGAGGCCCAGGGAGCACAAGCCCAGGGAAACGGTAGCTGACTCTTCCCTCAATTTGATTATATATAAGAATGAAGAACCCCATACCTCCAGATCTTACAATTTTAAGATTTTAAGTTTAAGAGAACCCAAAATTTTGGATTTTTCAGTGAACTTTTTTTCCTGAAATTTTGAAAGTTGGCAATTATTTCACTTATTTTTAAACCTAGTATAATTCAAACTGATGAACTATTGAAGTATATAAAATGCAAATGAATCTTAACAATACATTAAGCTTTAAAAAAAAAAAAAAAAGATTTCAGGCAAAAAATGGCCTGTTACTTTTTGTAAAGTTTAAAGTTATAAAATCTACTTTTAATGTATGTATATTTTGAAAGAAACTGTAGAGAAAAGGAAAGCAAGGGAATGATGAACAGAAAGGACATGCAGTAGTGATGACAGGAGTGAGCCACTAGATACAGGTCCCGGGTGAGGTTTTACCTGTGATCTGAAGAGAGAGTTCCGGAATGCTATTGCCTTATTAGAAATAACCAATTAAATGAGAACTAAAGAAAAGGAGCATAGATACTTGCAAGGAGAGTATGCCATGGAAGAAAAAGGGTTAAATTTTATGCACATTAAATCCAATTTAAAAACATTAGAATAGGCTAAACACATTAGCTGTAGAATCTTTCAGTACATGTACTTCTGAACCTCTGTTCTAAGAGAAAATCCAGCTAGCAAGATTATGTGGGTGAGAAGTTGATATATGAGAAAAATCAAAGTTTAATGGAGTAAGTCAAGAAATATCACAAAGTAGCATCTGTATAATTATAAAATTAATATATAGGCAGTTGGTGACAGATTAAAAATAAGGAAATGTTCTAGTGACTTAGAAAGATTTTTCGGTATGATGTATAGAATTGAGGTTCGAAGTTTGAGTAGTTTGCACATAGAACTTCACAAAGTCAAAACATCCAGTTAAGAAATGAAGTCACCTGGATATTGAAATAAATAAATTGATTGATTGTTTGAAATCGATTTAAATGTTCTCTTTCTCCATTATCTATAATTTTTTTTTTTTTTTGAGACAGAGTCTCACTTTGTCACCCTCAGTAGAGTGCTGTGCTGTCACAGCTCACAGCAACCTCAAACTCTTGGGCTCAAGTGATTCTCTTGCCTCAGTCTACCAAGTAGTTATCTATAAATTTTTTAAAAGGCCTCTATGCTAAAGAATGTTGCTAAGAACCTAAATAACTAATTCACAAAATAGAATTTGAACTACATGGGTATAGTCATATAAAAAATCTAGAATAAGGCACTATTATTATTGTTTTGAATTGATCAATGCATTTCATTTCTTCTGATGCGGTGCCATTTCAGTGATATTTGCTCACACAGCTCTATCCTGCTCACTGTTCAATAGATCCATGATGCATATTAACTGTCCAGGCTGGATTTGGAATGTACTTTATATCTTCAGTTGTATTGAAAAGTCATTTTAAAATGTCACACATTACTTGTGCTTAAAAATGATGAATTCAAATGGTAGAAGACCAGATTAAATTGAGATGGGTTGGGCCACATCTATGGTGCATATTTTTATATATAATAAAAAAAAAATAAAAAAAAAATAAAAAGATATTTTAGCATGAAATGCTAAATGATTTACTCTTTATTTTGGGCCATAATTGATTAATTTTAAATTTGGCACAATGATTAGTACATGGTTAAGCCCTCAATGAGTCGTTAGTGAACAGATGAATTAACAAGCTTGAGCTTGGCCTTAAATTGATCCTCCCAATAACTTGATACAAACCACAAACATTTATGGCTAAATGTTTTCTATAAAAAAACAGCTCGTACACACATACATCTGTACATACACAGGTCTGTATGTGTGCTATTTTCTATAGAAAAAGTATTTATAAGTAACCACATATATACATAGTGTCCTCTATAAGGTCATTATTCCCATTTTCAAGAAATAGTAATGATATCACAGGATAGAGGGGTCAGTAAGGTAAGAAAGAAGAGGATGCTTAATCTCATTACTCATACTAGATTTTAATGTTTATTTTAATGTTCTATAACATAAGTAGGTAGTTTGACATTTTTCTTAACTTGAGTACGTCTTTTACATATCAACAATATATAATCTCCAAAGGCACATTTTCACATGGCAGCAAATTAGATTACTAATTTTATATACTTCCAAAAATTGACCTGCAAAGAATCAACAACATACAGTGATTTAGAGTTCCAAATGTTTCTGAGGAACAATGATAAAATAAAAACAATACAAAAAGAAGGATATGTTTTATTTCCAAAAGGAGACAAAGTTTTATGAGACATATTACAATTTATGCTAGTATTTATTAGGAAAGCATGTCAGTACAAGGTGATTGAGTACTTGAAACTATAATGTTCTTACAATTCTTGTGTCCCCTAGCTAAACTGTATTTAAATTCCCTTTTTTTGGCGGTGCACATAGCTCAGTGGGTAGGGCACTGGCCATATACACTGAGGCTGGTGTGTTCGAACCCAGCCCAGGCCAGCTAAGACAACAATGAAAACTGCAACAACAACAACAACAACAAAAATAGCCAGCTGTTGTGTCAGATTCCTGGGCCAGCTAAGACAACAATGAGAACTGCAACAACAACAAAAATAGCTGGGCATTTTGGTGGGCACCTGTAGTCCTAGTTACTTGGGAGGCTGAGTGAGGCAAGGGAATTGCTTAAGCCCAAGTGTTTGAGGATGCTGTGAGCTGTGATACCACAGCACTCTACCCAGGGGAACAGCTTGCGACTCCGTCTCAACATAAATAAATAAATAAATAAATAATGAATTCCCTTTTTTTCTTGGGGACTTTGCAACAGTTACTGCCATAGAAACAACTGAAGATGTGCTGTGTTTTTTCTTGGTGATAGGAACTAATGAACTTAACTTCTGCAAAGTTAAACATAGCTAAGCGTCAACCCTCTTGGGTTTGCATCCTGACTTTGCATTTATTAGCTGTGTGCCTTTAGAATAATAACCACGTAACCTCTCTGAGACTTAACTGAATTGTAAAGTACGGATACAAAAAGCACTTTTGCCACAGATGTGTTGCATAGATTTGGTAAAATGGTTTTTAAACAGGTCTTAGCATAGTGCCTAACATTTAGAAAAATAATAGTAATACTTTAAAATATCATTTCTGCTACTTTGATTAGTCCTCCACCAAGTTTTTATTTATCAATAACTGTGCACAGAAATTCGAAGAGTCTATATCAGCTGTTTTGATAATCACAACAGCAAATCTCCAGATATCAGGATTTATAACATTAGCACAGCCAGAATTTAACGGCAACACAGTGTTAGTAGGGGCTATTCTAACAAAGAGAAGTTTTCATTTTGCTAGCAACTCTCTTCTATAACCTTATTTTTCCCTCCTTCTCTATTTTTATATTAAGTAGCACAAAGATTGACTACAAATGTCCAACATATGTTAAATGGAACCACTCCTGTGTAACAGAAATACATTTCTGCATCATATTTATTTAGGCTGGAATACTGGTTTTAACTTCCCAGTGCTGGCAGGCACAGGCGTTAGTTTTTAAGAAATGTGATCCAACCCCCATGTATTTCATGGCTGTTTTCACCCCATGTGGCTCGTAGAGCATTAGATGTATTTAGGGATATAAATTCCTAGAAACACAGCTTGCCGTAGCAAACATATGTTATCAACATTACAGGGAAGACTATGTAATTCATTAGAATACCAATCTATGAATATCAACTTTAAGCTCCCAGTAACATGATTGAAGTAGCAAAAGTGATCTCTCTCATTATGCATAATCCTCAGTTTACAAATGGCATTTAAAACATTTCGAAACTCCCAGGAGTGCTGTGAATATTGTAAAGTGGATGCTTCATCTGCAGCCTTGCTCAGGGAGGCTTTAAGTTTCAACCAGACTGCATCACAACAATTCTTAACCTTTCAAATACACTCACAAAAGGAAAGATGCTTTTTTTTTTTTTTTCTTTCTTTTGTTTTCTCTCAAATTACAAATTTGGTAAAGATGATTTTACTCACGTAGCTTCTAGTTAGGTTTGTTGTACTTTAGCATAGATGGCATGGACTTTCACCTTATCTGTAAGGCGCTATTATAATTATCTACCTCACCAATGTTAATAACGTCATGTCATCAATAGTTATTTTTTGTTGATTTTTCATCAACTTTTATGACTTTTTGTTTTTCTTTTATTATTTTTATTTTTAAATTTATAATTTTTTTGCACCATTGTCATCGCTCAGGGATTTCTTTTTTAAAAAAGAGGAACAGGTAGCATGTATTTTCTTCAAATTCTTCATATGACCGCATTCACTTCCTTCTTAGTTTTATGTTTATTTGTATGCGTTTCCCTTGTTTTCCTAGTGGAAATCAATGCTATTTCAGCTTTAGGCTTCTCAGACATTTTGCTCTTAATATCTTGCACCCTAACTCCCTGGTGAGAGCCATCCATTTTGTAAACACTTAACTGGTTGTTGGCTGTGCACCTGTTATATGCTCTGGGAATTTAGAAAAAGAAGCAGAGAAGACAGGTTTTAGGTGGTAAAGGTTATAGAACAGTTTTAACACACTGTAATAAGTATGGAGAATTAAATCTTTTATTACATCATTTATTCACTTGTGGTGGAGAAGGAGCTAGTGAGGAAACATTTTTATAAAAGAGTAAAATCCTAAAGTTATTCTGGAAGCATTCTTAGATTTTCAGTCAGTACAACTTATGGGGTGAGTTGAGGAATAGGAAGAAGGAAGTTTCTAGGATTTCCTACCTGTGTGATCTAAAAGAGACATAAGAAAGTCTAAGCATTTGGGAGGATATAGGGCAAAAATGCTGTACACATAGAATTGGTGATTTTGACTCCCACACTACAGTCCGTAGTCGGGCTTTTCCTGTTGTATCGCTGACTTGTACAGGGTATATGGCTACATATGAACATGGCTCGACATTCTTCAGATGATACAGTTAAGGGCCCTCTGTATTCTCAATATTCTTCTTTATAATCTTTTAAAAGGAAAAAATAATTGGTACTCTATCTGTAGCTAAGGCAGAGGACATAGGGGAAAAAGGATGGTGAAACATCCTTTTATTGCCATGCGTTGTGCTTAGAACGTGTATGTTTCTGTCAAAATTATTATAAAAATAATACATGTTATTGAAATCTCAAATAATAGTAGGGTTAGTAGAGTAAAAACTAAATGTCTGTCTTCACTCACACTCCTTGACCCACAGATGTTCTTTTCAGGATAAGCCACCATGGAGAGTCTTGTGTATCTCCAGACCCATGTCTGTGCATTTCTAAATGTGCATGTTTGTTAACATTACAAATGGAATTTCTTTTTATTGTTGGGGATTCATTGAGGGTACAAAGAGCCAGGTTACACTGATTGCATTTGTTAGGTAATGCTCCTCTTATAATTATGTCCTGTCCCCAAAAGGTGTGTCACACACTGTGATGCTCTAACCACCCTCCCTCTTTCACTCTCCCTGCTCACCCTTTTCCCCACTCTCCACCACATACTAGGTCATTAATTGTCCTCATATCAGAATCAAGTACATAAAATTCTTGCTTCTCCATTCTCGTGATGCTTTACTGAGAAGTATGTGTTTCAACTCCATCCAGGTTAATACAAAAGATGTAAAGTCTCCATCATTTTTAGTGGCTGAATAGTATTCCATGGTATACATATACCACAGCATATTAATCCATTTCTGGGTTAGTGGGCATTTAGGTTATTTCCACAGTTTGCCAATAGTAGTTGAGCTGCAATAAACAGTCTAGTGCAAGTGTCTTTACGGTAAAAGTATTTTTTTTTTTCTTCTGGGTAGATACCCAGTGATGGGATTGCAGGATCAAATGGGAGGTCTAGTTTGATTTCTTTGATGGTTCTCCATACTTCCTTCCAAAAAGGGTAAATTAGTCTACTTGGGAGGCTGAGGCAAGAGAATCGCCTAAGCCCAGGAACTGGAGGTTGCAGTGAGCTGCGTGATGCCACGGCACTCTACCAAGGGCGATAAAGTGAGACTCTGTCTCTACCAAAAAAAAAAGGTGTGTATTAGTTTGCAGTCCCACCAGCAGTGTAAAAGTGTTCCTTTCTCTCCACATCCACGCCAGCATTTGTGGTTTTGAGATTTTGTGATGTGGGCCATTCTCACTGGGGTTAGATGATATCTCAGGGTGGTTTTTATTTGCCTTTCTGTAATAATTAGGAATGATGAGCATTTTTCCATATGTGTAAATGGAATTTTATATAATGCATTTTTGATAATTTGTTTCTCGTTCTCTTAATAATATGCCATAGACAACTTCCCCTATAATACACATAAGTTTATTTCACTGTTTTTAGAGCCATCAAAGTACTTCATAGCTTGAATTTATTAAAATATATCTTTTAATATGAATATTAAACTCTTTTTAAAGTGGTAGCTTCATCTCATGAAATACGGCTATTTACAGTTGGAAAACCACTGATGTAAATGCTTAAATACTTCACAAAGTGTTCATTGACATTAAAAATAACAAACATTGACAAAATAATGGAGGTAGAGACATAATTAGAAGTAAGTGTGAAGTTGCTTGGAGAGTTAAATAAGATGATGACAGCAAGCAGTTGCCGTGACACCAAGCGCGCAGCAAGTATTCAGAAAATACTGACATTAAAATGAGTTCCGGCCATCAGGTCATCTCACTAATTTATTTATTAAACTATTTGACTCTGTAAAGAATATTTACCCATGGCGCACTTTCACTTGTTAAGGAATGTGAACTGAACTTACCCCCAGCGTTGAGAAACAACTGGGGATTTTACAGCAAGAAATGACACGGTCACATAGCACTGTGGAAAAATGGAGACTAGACCAACAAAGGAAAGTTAAACTCCCAAAGAAAATTTTAAATCTCAAAAATATACTTTCTGGGGCCAACTTATCACAGAAATGTACCAGAACTCAGATCTACTTGACCTTGAATCCAGGCTTCCTCATATACCTCTGGGCTAGCTGTGTTCCTGACTCCAGTGAAGACGAGGCCCGGTGGCCCAATCTGTCGGATTCTGCAGGACAATAGGCCTTGTTATGTTAGCCACTCACTTCAGTAACCTAACAGCTGTAGCTTTCAATCTGCAACCTGTTCAGTAGGAATTACCTTAGAGCCAGGGAAATTCAAATTCAGCTTGAATGATACCTTTGAGTCAGCTGGGTAGCCTTTTTGGTGCCCTATGGTTGGTAAAACATTGAGGGTTCAGGGCAAGCACATATGCTCATTATTTCTGCTGCTTTGGAGCGGTCACCAGTGACAGCATTTGAAAGAACAAAAGCAGTAAGTTCTGTCTCAGAGCCACTTGACCTTTTCAACTCTACTTGACCTCCACTCTGTCCACAGGTTCTAAGTGGAATAAATGTGCCCGAGAGTGTTATTGTCCACAGTAGCACTTTATTTTGAGATCACTGACCAGACACATTTCTAACCAGTATGAGTGACCTGTGCTTTGTGTGCAAATGCTGAGTGTGGACGGCTGGGCGACATTGCCACGCTGGTCCACATTGATATTCTAGATAAGTTGGCAAGTATAGGAAATTAGCTAATGCAATCAGCAATTCGGGTTTAAGCTTCAAGTAGCCCTAGAAATTGGTTCTAAGGTATGCGTCCACCACAAGAAAAAAAAAAGAAAAAAACAATCTTTGGTTCACAGCTATGGGCGTAAGATTTATTTCTGAATAGATTCACTTCTCGATGTTCAAATATCCAGTTCTTAGCGCCATTTTTTTTTTTTATTAAATATAAACAAGTTTTCTCTTTCAAATTCTTATGCCTACAGATTTTATATGATGAACGATACATGCCTGTGTATTAAGGCACCCATCATTTAATGTACATAACATTTTATGGGGACAAAATCAGAAACTAGAGTGTCCTGCGGAGCGTATGTTTCTAATTTCTGTGCTCTGTGGAGCTGAGCCCACACGGGCACACCAACTAGGGAAGCTGAGCTCGCCGTCCTCTCACTTGTCATTTACTTCTTCAAATCAAGCAGACTTGTCTGCTCCAATTTATACCACACCCTCCTTCACTATTCCTCAATCCTATTTCATGTGTATGGAAAGCTTTTTCTTTCTTTCTTAAGTAAATGTTTCTTTTTCCCTTTTGTGAAATTCATTCATTTCTAGACTGGCTTTCAATTATAGTGCCTTGAAATACCCTGTAGGATTTTTTTTTAAAGATAATAACAAAAATGAGTAAACTATTTCCCAAACCCAGTTATACTGTCCTTTTTCAATTTTCATAAAAACATAGTAAGTTGGTTAATGCCATCTGCATCCAATTGTTTTTCCATTTCAGGAGGTAACCTCCTTCAAAGCAAATTTTTTTCACTTAAAGTTTTAACCCATTTTGGAGACTGGCTTTCAGCATGAGCTATAAGAGACTTGAAAGAGAGGCCTAATAACCATAAAATAAGAATAGCAGGGTCATACAAAGGAAATATGACCTTGCTGCTTACTTTCTTGCTTTAACTGAAAGATGGGCTATGTCCTCTGTTAGCTGAAAATCCACCAGGATCTCTTAGTCTTTTATTATCTTCTACCTAGAGGGGGAGATTATTTTTTCCTCCTCTCTGATGACATTTTCAAAATAATTCTTGTTCTATAATAACCTCTTCAGGGAGAAGGGAAAAATGCAATTTACGACATCCCCATGATCTTCTTGTGGCAAAGTTGCCCTTCAGATTTAACAATGACATTGTTTAAGTCAAAACCTAAAGCTAGACCTCCCAATGCAAAGACCATTTGCTCTGTCTTATCCTCACAAGCAAAATCATTCATACCCTTGCTCATTTTTATATTTTAAATAACAGAGAAGAGTGATTTCTTTTTTCTTTTTTTATAGATAGATCAACTATACCTCCCTATCCTGGAATGTTTGGTAACCAGAGATGTACAAAGACAATTTTTTTCTGCAGATATAGGTGGGTCCTTATCTAATAATACCAATCAATGTAACCTGGTTCTGTGTACCCTCAATGAATCCCCAACAATAAAAAAATAAAATAAAATGATTAATAAATAAATAAATAAATGTTTATTCCTACAAATGTGATGAGGAGAGAGCTTTTTAGGACAAGAACATAAACTCAACTATTCACTGTCATTCAAAGCATAATTTGGAACCAGCAAGAATGAGGATGCCAAATGCCACCAGTTACGCATTTAGGTAAAAAGCAAGTAGAACCGTGGGTGCTTAATTGAAGATAAATTCACTTCACACGAGCTTTTTTGTGGGGCCTCCACCTCATCAGGACTTACAACTGGGAATCCCAAAGCAAAGAGCAGAGAGCCATTTGCAAGCAGGTTTTGGAGATGAAAACCAGTGACTAAAGGCAGAAGAAACAATGGCACCTGGGTCGGCAGAACACTGGGATCTGCGGCTTGCCCAAGGTGACTACATACATTCTCAGTGGTGTCCTTGTTGTTACTCTACTAATAGCTATGATGGTTGAGCATTTACTTATTGAATGTTGTTCAATCTTTCCAAAGATACATGTTGAGCATCACTCTGCTTAGATGATGGGAGTGAGTCAAGCCACCCTAGCTCCTACAGAAATGAAGGGAGCTGCTGTGGACCACGCATAAGTACACGTGTGAATGTGCACACATGCACAGTAGTCAGCATGCCAGGTAAACATGTGCAGAAACACACAGACGCATGTGGCAAAAGGACCAAGCCTGGAGGTTTCTCTGAGAAATTAAGCTAAACTTGAAGTTCAACTTGGAAGGGACAAGGCAGAGGTAGAAGGGCAACCAGGTTCGGAGAGCTTGACTCAGGAAGGGACTTGGGGCAGTTCAAGAGTGTAGCAAGGGCTCATCTGGCTGGAAAGTCCTGACAATGAGCAGAGGATGGGAGCAGATGGAGTTGGGGACACTGGAAGTCAGGTTATAATGCAGCCTTTTAGGCCAAGGCCAAGATCTTTGTCTTTATTCTAAGAGCAATGGAAAGCCATTAAAAGGCTTAAAGACACGTCTGATGTGAATATATTCTCAGTTTTGAAAGAACTTTTAGCGTGTGTGAGATGATTTGCTCATGCATTAGCTTAGTCTGGAGATAGTGTTGGCTTGCACTAGGGTGCAGCAAGAGAGAATAAAAAGTGGAGGTTCGATTTAAAATATATGTAAAAGAGCTGGGCACAGTGACTCATGCCTGTGATCCTAGCACTCTGGGAGCCTGAGGCGGGTAGATTGTTTCAGCTCAGGAGTTCAAGACCAGCCTGAGCAAGAATAAGATCCCCTCTCTACTGAAAATCGAAAAACTGATCCAAGAGCATCTCTTGATCCCGAGTTTGAGGTTGCTGTGAGCTATGACCCCATGGCACGCTGCCAAGGGTGACAAAGTGAGAGACTGTGTCTCAAACAAAAAATGATATGTGTATCTATATATATATAAATATGTAAAAGGATTATATATGTGTATGTAAAATGATGTCAGGGAAAGACTTCATGACTGGTATATATGCAGGTAAAGAAGAAAAGAGTCTCAAAAAATGATACCTTGATGTGAGGCCTGAACAATTGGAATGATGGTGGCATCGTTTACTAAGATAAAGGAAAGTAGTGAGGATGGACTTGCATATTCTAGTCTGGATCTCAAAAGAGAGGTCTGAGTCTGAGACGTCCTCTGCAGAGTTGTCAGAATGTGCACACGTCACGGTTACACAAGAGGTTGTAGAGGAGTGACGGCATAACACTGGGCCCTGAAAGAAATCAGGAAGTATTCAAGAGATAGGAGGAAAACCTTTAAGACTTTGGAATGCTGGGCCACAAGAAGTGAGACTATCTCAAGAGAGTAGTCACCACTCTCCCTATCAAAAACCACAATGAGGTCAAATAACATGAAGACCATAAGGCCTATTCAATTGCACAGCACAGGGGTTCTGCTTTGGGGCTGAGGCCACGCAGGTGTTTCACATCTAGCTTTCATTCTCATACTACAGGAGGTATTATTGCCATGTTGCAGGTGAGGAAAGTGAGCATCAGAATTGAAGGGCACATATTAGGAAGAGGTAGAGGCAAGTTTGGGCTCAAGCCAGGAGTGATGCTGAAGCCATAGAGCCTCATGCACTCCCTCTCTCCTCAAACTGGTTTGTTGTTTTTGCTGCTGTTCTTCTTTTGTCTATTTATTTGGACG
This sequence comes from Loris lydekkerianus, assembly GCA_963574355.1. Classification (NCBI taxonomy): domain Eukaryota; kingdom Metazoa; phylum Chordata; class Mammalia; order Primates; family Lorisidae; genus Loris; species Loris lydekkerianus. Next base: position 44,562 of record CAUYPK010041791.1, read on the forward strand.
TTAAAATCAAGGCCACAAGCCAGATTCGTTTTGTTCTGTGATTGCCTTATGTGTGGTATCACCTCTCCCACTGGATTTATGAGTTCATGGAGGGCGAGCACCAGAGCATGGTGCAGGGAAGGAAAACAGACATTGCAACCTGGCAGACCTGGGTCGCGGTTGAGAAATGATAACGTGCAGGTCGTGTGGAGTGGAGTGATGGGTACAGATGCGCCCATGTTGAGTGGACGTGGCTGTTACTATTTCTGTATACCCCTTTCAGCCCAGTGCACTGCAGAGAGTCAGACTGAATAAATAGTTATCACATTTAATTCTTAGGATACTGTATGTGATGATAAATTCTTCACTTAATTGTCTCCATCGTAATTGCTAATAGAGTCAATCTACTCCCACTAATGAAAACGTGCCTTAGCACGAGCCCGAGAAGGAAAAGGTGAATAAGATGCTCTGCCTCCCTTAAACCTGCGCAAATACCACGGAGGAAAACTGGGCCCTGAAAATCAGGAGTTCTGTGAGGCCCTGAAAATCAGGAGCTCTGCCGTTTCTATTATACCTAATCTAGCAGCAGGCACATGGTATTTACACAGGACTTACTGAAATAAAATAAATAAATTTGATGTTAATGAAAAGGAGATTTCTTGGCCTCCAAAGACATTAGAAGCTTTCTTTTCTGAACTACAAAATGTCATGTCTAGAATGGCATCTAACTTCTTAACTATTGCTCTAAACGTTTTGGTTTTGTATATATGTATATAGCTGCATATAGTTTATATGCATGCACAATGGAGTAATCTTATCATCCTTTCTAAAAATGTCATGGGAATGATACAATTTCAAGAGTTATGTTTGAAACAATGAGAAGCTAAAAATGTTTCCTAGACTTGAATCTGAGGCTTAATAAATATTTTTGCCATCATGAGTCACTAAGCTTAATATCTTAGAATACTGGGTAGGAAATCTTATTGAAATGGTACAACCATGCCCAGGTATGTGGGCATTTCATGAGATCAAATAATGCAGAGATTTAAAAACTTCTAAATTTTATATTTTCCTCCTCTTTTTAAGCTTTACAAGTATAGTAAGAACCGCTTGATCCAAGTGTGTGATCATTTTCTTTTATTGAGGCATTACAAGTGCATAACATTTTAATATTGATTCCATATTATCCTTTTATTATTTTCTGAAAGATTTATTTACCTGTAATAACTAAGTCTTTGAGCATTTTTTTCATCACGTGAAGTACTCAGAGATAGAAGTACTTGCTCCCCCAGCCCATGTTCCTGCAAACTGGCCTACCTTACTCTGAAATGTCACCGCCCTCATATAATCTACCTTGGAAATTCAATACGAAGCTTGGAGGAGGTACACACAGTAGGTAGTCAATAGAGGCTCCAGTTGAGCCTCAATTTTCTTCCCAACTTTGTCCTTCAGGTACTATTTGAAATGGGTCCATTTAAGTTGGGTCCATTTAAGGTCTCTATCTAGACCTTACGTGAAGTATAAAGTGAAGGTATATTCCAGGCATCACAAAGTCAAAATTTTACAGAAAAAAAAAAAAAAAAGGCAGCTAAAATAAATGAGAACATGTGACTCCAATAGTCAGAATATAATGTAGGGTGGTAGGACTGTGATAAAACTTGTGTACAGAAGCAGCCCCTGCTAGTTTTGGCTGAGTTTTGCTACTTTGTCTTGGTGTATTTTATCAATGTGTGGGAGGTGCCTGTTTCTCAGGGAACGTTTGCTGAATGACTGACTGGCTGAACGAATGAATGAATGAATGATAAATGAGAGAACACTGATGCCAAATCTCCTAATTTTCCAATAAATAAGAGAAATGTAAATTTTTTGTTAGGAATATATAAATTTTTAATTTTGATAACTAATCCCCTAGAACAAAAAGTCTGTTTTGACCAAGCAGATCCAGACTCAGCTTACCCTGAGAGCCAGCATTTTTATTACCCATCTAATATTAATTTTTTAGAAGTAATTTGTCTCTAATAATTTTGCTAAAGATAAAAATTTAAATTTTACATTCACCTTCTTTCCAATTGGAATCATGAAAAATAGTAAAATAATATAATAACAGAAAAGATAATGTGTAGGATAAATGGAAATTATAACATTTTCTGAAATGTTTGCATTCAGATTCTAACTCAATCTTTACAATAACAGCTCAGTTAAATGAAAAGAAAGTAGCTTTCACCTCCATTTTATTGCCATTGAATACATCCAGTCTCCTCGCAGCTGTTCTGATTGAATGGTGATTATTTATTGACCCATTTAAAAAGCAGCCCCAAAGTCCATGTCGCTCTCGTCTTTGTACATTTAGTCCAAGTGGCTGACCCTGGAGAACCCACAGTGAGGTGCTTTTACCTTCTCGGCTGGTAGCTTGTAACTTGTCCATTTCGGGACAAGCTCTTTCAGTGGGCTTCATAAAAGAGCCACCTGCCTGGACATTCAGGAGGGCTGTGCTCTTCAGATGTGGGCTGCAGAAAGCAACCTGAAAGCGCTCCATAAAGCATGTCCCAGTTGTCACCTTCCTCACTGCTCCTTGGAAAATGTGTCTGCCTGCCAGATGCAGCACAGCTGGGAAATCAAAACAGAAATGAGAAACAAAGGGAAGTAGAGAGAGACAGAGAGAGAAAGTCTCTTCCGATGATGTCCCTGTCTTGTGAAGAGCAGAGGGCTGCATGTGCTGGAGGTCACGTGGAGACAGTGTATGTAAAGGTCTTCATTAAAGCACAGCTGAGCATACATGCTTAGCCAGTTGTCACATTTGGAGGTGACAGCCCCAGGAAAAGTGGGTGTCTCCCCACTCCTTATCAAACTCTCATTTGTTTTTAGAAATCTCGGTCTGTCAGGAAAATTTTCTGTCCTCTGCCTTCAAGACTTAGAAGAGTTGGGGCCCAAACAATCCATTTTTTGGTTTAGAATTTAAAGAGGAAACAGTCTCAGACAGCTCATCTGGAATGGATGGATCTGTGTGATTCAACATACCCCCTGCTGGTCCTTCTCCCTCCCACCCCACTCCCACCAGGTACACAGCACACACTCATTCATTCATTCACTTCATTCATTCCACTGGATCTAGTACAAAGTGAGGCTGGAAACATCCACCGTCATGATTGGCATCACTTATTATGAGGAAGAGAGAGTTTCACTTAGTTCACCAAAGGTGAATTTAGCTGTAAAGGTCTAAGACAAGATCTCAAATATTCCCTATCTGTGTGTCAGCTATTCTTCTGGGGTGGGGGAGGGGGTACTCCAGACAGTGAAACAGCATAGCTTTATCTCTAAGTCTAAGATTGAAAAATAAGTTTGTAATAAGCTACAATCACATATGTGAAGGGAAATTTGTATTTAATGGCAATTTTTAAAATCATACAAGGTGTAAAATATGCTTTATAAAATAAGATCCTTAAATGTAAGTAAAGAGGGTTGCAGTGGGTCCTAAGCATAATTTTTTTTTTCTTTTTTGAGAGTCTCACTATGTTGCTCTTGGTAGAGTGCGATGGCATCACAGCTCACAGCAACCTCAAACTCCTAGTCTCAAGCTATTCTCTTACCTCAGGCTCCCAAGTACCTGGTACTACAGGCACCCACCACAACACCCGGCTCTTTTTTGGTTGCAGTTGTCATTGTTTAGCAGGCCCTGGCAGGGCTTGAACCTGCCAGCCTGGGTGTATATGGCTGGTGCCCTACTCACTGAGCTACGGGCACCAAACCCTAAGCATGAATTTTTACTACCTACTCTAACACATTTGTCATTGAAAATTCACATGTAATTCACAAGTAAATAACACCTTTCTATTTGCTACTGGTAGGACTGTGCTGGTCACTGAATCCACGCTTGTCCTGTGACCGTGAGTCTGCACGTGTGTGCAGGAGCCTGTCTGTTGGTGGCCTGCGGGATGCAGACGCAGCCACACCACGCAGGAGACTGATGATCCAGGCAGAGAATACTATCCTGACATCAAATCACTGTGAAGCAGACTCTCATGCCTTGTAACCTTCTTCCAGTTTCCAAAACGAAATCTGTTCCTTATGTGGCAGCTTTAGGTCCTGGGAAATATAAAATGGGCCAGGTATAGCATAATGCATGAAAGTGAATCAACCCATGCCTGCCTTCATTCACGCCACACAGTCTCAAGGACCTGAGAGGCGACAGGGGTGTGCAGGGGCTGAGCAGACAGAAGCAGCTGTGAGCTGGCGGCCAGGAGAGCATGGGGAGAATGTGGCAGGTGGAGCAGCTGGCCCCTCCCTTAGGAGAGTGTCATGCATGATGGCAGAAGGGGGTGTACGTGGAAAGAAAAGGACAGAAGAAGGTGAAAAGTGGGCTTAGAAATTTGATTTTTGTAATGAAAGGTGAGAGTGTGCAACTCGTCCTTAACGTCTAATACTAGAAACTGCGCCCTAGTAACGGTGTTCTGTGGCGTCTGGCAGTGGGTTCCACCAATGCTCACTGTAAAAAGTGTAAAAAGTGAAAAAAATGTCACGGTGATGTAGGCCTCGTGGTGGAAGATCTTCAGGGGATTCTTACTCACCATACCCCCTTAAAAAGAAAAGAGAGTGTGATGGACATGTCAGTTATCCATTCACGAGTGGTGTCTGTGTTGAGGCGGATCACCAGGAAGCACGTCGCATCTTCGTGCAGTTAGCAGGGTGGACGTGCCTTTCTCCAAGGCTAGTGTGGGAAATAGCCACACTTGGGACATCTCTGCATTCCTGAGACTGTTAGTAAGAAGTACACTGTTTATCCCGTGGTTCACAATGTTACGTGTGCATGTTTTCACAGACGTTCCTCTTAGTTCTCTAGGCTTCTTTACTAGCCATGAGAAAGCTACAGGACCCGCCGTGTTACTGTGGGTGCTGAGGAGTCCAGGGCTGAGTTCTGATTTGCATAAAGCTCTTTCCACAGTAATTGTATGATTGGGTGCAAATTATTTAAGCTCTCTGAGCTTCAGTTTTCTCATCTAGAAAATGAGACCAATAATGTCAATATTGATGACATTGTTTACATTTGCTGGGTGAAGTCCAAGTTGTAGCTGTGCCCCTCACCCAGGAGGTGAGCCGTATACCCTCACACTGCGTCTCCGGGTGACCACTCACCAATCCCCCTCCCTTTTCTCTCCGCCTTCCTTCCCCTTCTCCCCACTTGAGTTTAATTGTGTTTTTCTTTGTATGTGGGTATATATATTCATCTACTGGTCTCATATTAGTACGGAGTAGATTGGATACTTGCTTTTCCATTCTTGTTATACTTCACTAAGGAGAATGTTCAGTTCTATCCAGGTTAGTACAAAAGATGTAAAGTCTCCACAATCCACTTTTAAAAACTGTGATATAGAGTGTAACGCGTGTGTGTGTCTGCTGGTGTCTGTCTGTGTCTGTGTCTGCTTATATCTGCCATGTCTGCTCTGTCTGCTTGCTAATCAACCCCTGTTCTGACTGTGATGTAGCACCTGGCAACCTGGATAAATGCAGAGCCCCACGTGCTTTTCATTACTAAAGCTAAAGATTGTTACAAAACAGCTAAACAGTGCAGGGAGATATTATATCTACCTTTCTGATAAGTTTATAGAATGTAAAGAAATAACATATGATGAGAAAGTATTCTAAAGAACAGATCTAGGTAAAACAAAATTAAATAATCAGATTTTGGCAAAATAAAATTAAACTCACAGCTAATCCTGCAGCAGCGTATTCATTTCCGTCATTCTGATGATAATATAGAGCTGTACTATTGTTACAGAAAGAGGCACATGACATACATTAAATGAAACATTAAAAACAGTGTAATAGTGTTATTGTATTTTTGTTAAAAAAGTATACAAAAATGCCTTGAATGACATACACCAAAGAAATTAAAAGAAATAATGTCTACAGTGCGTAATTAAAGATGACCTTTAGGTTTCTCTTTATGATTTTGTGTGCATTTACTAATGGTTTATAGAACTTTTATACTCAGAAAAAAATAATAGGATAAAACTTCATATTGCTTTCTCAAATCATAGAACTGGAAAATAAGCTTACAAAAATCACAGGCAGACAACCCAGCTGGATAACTCTAATTGACACACTTAGATTTTCAGATGAGGTCTGCCTTTTAATGACTCAAACTTCCTACTCAATATATTTACCCAATTCTTGGTTTTGATAAAGTTTAGAAATGCTTCATACTAAAGAAGTTAAGGATTTTTTTTTTTTTTTTTTTTTTTTTTAGTTTTTTGAAGATAACCCTTTAGTTTTTGAAGATAACCCTTGGTAAAGCATCTTATTCAAAGGTGAAAAGCATTTGATGTTTCTATTAGTGCCCGGCTGCCATAAATGCCAAGTCTGATGTGCTTGTCATCAAACTACATCCGACTCTGTAAGTATGAGAAGCCACCAGCTGATGAAGGCATCATAGTGGATAACACAGCCCCCTTTTGAACTTCCCTACATCTTTGAACTGTCTTTCATATATTTGTTCCATTCAAATTCTGCTATCTGGCCAATATAGTCCATTTGCTGGTTACTTTAGTGCTAATTTGGAGCCATCCAAACAAGTTCAAGACAGAAACATTTCTGCTAATGGTTTAGGTCCCTCATTACCCTTCCCCTAGGATGTCACTCAACTTGTGCTTACAAAAGTAATACCACATATACTCGAGTATAAGCCGACCCGAGTATAAGCCGACTCCCTTAATTTCACCCTAAAAACTGGGGAAACTTAGTGACTCGAGTATAAGCCGAGGTGGAAAATGCAGCAGCCGGTGGAAAATGCAGCAGCCACTGGTAAATTTCAAAAATAAAAATATATACCCAAAACAATTACAATAATTGAGGAATCAGTAGGTTAAACGCTTTTTAATATTTATTGCTAAAGAAAAACTGTAAACTAGCAACAACAACTTTAAAACTTTAAATAAAGCGCAGAAAACTGTAGCTTAACAGGTAATCAAGCTAAATCACAAAGGTTAAAATCCTTCAAAACTGATTCCTCCTCCTCATCTGTATGTCCAAACAGAGCTTCAGCTGTATGTGATGTGAGAGTATCAGCATAGACATTGTCATCATCACTGAGTTCGGAGATATCATCATCACTGCTGTCGGTCTCATACAAAGCGCATTCTTCACTGCCATCCATCGCATTACTAATGCCGCAATTCTTGAAGGCGTGTTGCACCATTTCCTCTGGAATCTCTTCCCATGCATCACGAACCCACTTTGCTATCAGTTCTATGTCAGGCTTCTTTAGATTTCTGACTTTTGTCAGTTGGGCTTGACCAGCTGACATCCATTCATGCCACATCTTTCGCACACGGTCTTTAAAGGGTTTATTTAGACACACATCTAGGGGCTCCAATACAGATGTAAGCCCACCAGGAATAAAGGCCAAAGTAACCTGAGATGACTTTGCCAGTTTTTTTATGTCATCAGATGTGTGAGCTCTGAACATATCCCAAACCAGCAACGATGGTTTTTTCTTCAAGGCTGCTCCTGGTC
>CAUYPK010041793.1:0-20791 GCA_963574355.1 Loris lydekkerianus
CCAATGTACTCAGCCCTACTATGAAACTAATTTAGGGCTTTCACATGAAAGCTATAACCCAGTTACAACCTAATATTATAGGGGGAAGGGGGAAAGGGAGAGGATAGGGGAAGGTGGGTAGTGGGAAGGGGATTGGTGGGATTACACCTGAGGTGCATCTTACAAGGGTATATGCGAAACTTAGTAAATGTGGAATGTAAATGTCTTGGCACAGTAACTAAGAAAATGCCAGGAAGGCTATGTTAACCATTGTCATGAAAATGTGTCAAATGGTCTATGAAGCTAGTGTATGATGCCCCATGATCATATCAATGTACACAGGTATGATTTAATAAAAAAAAAGAAAAAAAAGAATTACCATAATCATAAAAAAATAAAAAAATAAAATACTAAATCAATATTTTTAAAAACCAAGTATTTTAATATTGAAGTAGATCAACCTAGGTAATGACACACATTTGTTTATCTTCCTTTAGCTTTAAGAAAGTCAGTGTTACCCAACGAATATCAAGGCTGCAGCAAAACTTTAAGAGTACACATCTGTTCCTGCACTACACATAGGGGGCATTTAATAAATATATTGTGGGTGGGTGGGTGGATGCAAAAAGAAGGGAAAGAATGAATTAGTGTTCACATTACTTGGTCACATTCAGAATGAATAATTAAAAATTCCATGGGTTTTTAAATAATTCCCTCACCTTCCAATTAAACAATCCTTACTTCCAAGCCTAATTTGTACAATAGCCAAAGGATCTGTTGACCTTTGGAAACAAAACAATTACATGCTATTATTTCTTTCGCAATTTTTTTAACTTGGGGTTCATAAAAATAATATATTTAAAAGGAACTGTGATAAATACAAGTTGCTGAGAAGAAAAAGTATCTTTAAATACAATGATAATATAAGTAACTTTAAAAACTGAGTAATTATTAACCATGCAAATTAGGAAAAAGAGAAGAAAACCAATGAAGTGATGATCTTTATTTCACTGCATGATTTAATAGCATTTCAATGATAATGTAAAAAGTTTTACAGAAAAACTTCTACTCCATCTTACTCTCTGACCATTATTTTCCTCTTGTAACATAATTTTATGGTTAATGTTTTTTATCTTATAATACTGGGGGTCTTTTATAAGCTAATTTATATAGATGGTCCCCAACTTACTATGGTTTGACTTACAGTTTTTCAATTTACTATAGGTTTGTTGGGATATGGCCCATTTTAAGTTGAAGAGCATCTGCCTAATTTGAGGGGAGGAAATCATAAGTGAATGTATGTATGTGCCTACACACAAAATATCCAAACACATTTATGCTTATTCTCACAGTCATTTATGTACATATTACACATAATTACACGTAATTACACGTAATTATATGTGTGTGTGTATAATTAGCTAAACATTTATTTACAAGAATAACTCCTTTAGGTATTTCACATTATGCTTGCATAAAAATACCTTCATGTTCACACAAATGTGAGAAAAACCACCTCTTTGGAGAATTCACTTTGTTTAAAGTGTTTGGGTCTGTAGGTATTTAGTTTGCACCCCAGCAATGTGTGAGAAAGGGTGTTAGCTGGGAGGACTCGGGTATGACTGAGATTCATCATGTCAGGATGCTGAAGCACTGGCTGACAGACTTCCTCAACATACAGTGTCAGCTGGAGACCGAGGATGGTCACAGCTGCGTACCTGTGCTCTGAGTTTTCAGAGGGCCACTAGTTACCAATCCCCACAAGGCTCTGTAAATTGCTGAAGATGCTGGTTCAGTGGGTTCAAGTAGAGCCTGGGAACTTGTATATTAATAAACCCCAGGTCTTCCTACCAGACATGCCTGGGAAAGTCTGATTTTGTATACAGAAAGGAGCACACTGAGGGAGAAGGCTGGAACTGTGGTTTGCCCTGTACCCTGGACAGTGGAAACCCTTGTGAGCACTGACAATTTTTACAGACCATAGCAAGCCATGGAAGATTTTTGAGAAAAAACAAAATTAGACTTGTGCTTTAGTAAGATTCCCGAGGCAAAAGTGTACAGATTAGGCAGAATGGAGGAAAAAGTAAAAGTAGAAAGAAAGTTGGAACCCTACTGTAATAGTGTTAACAAGAAGTAATGAATGCTAAAGATGGGCAACAAAAATGGAAGATAAGGTTGATGAAAATCCAAACAGATTTGATGTGGAGGACAGCAAAGTAAGAGCTTCAAAACTTATGCCTCTATTTTAAATGCATGTGGCTAAGAAAATATCTGTGTTGTACACAGAAAGAAGTCAAAAGGGTTAGACTGAATAAAGTATGAATAAATGAATTTAAAATGAGTGGTCAAGAGTGAAACCAATTACTGGAAGAGGAGTTAGGGTTTTAATTCCAGTTCTACCATCTCCCTGCTAGGAGGTGCTGGACATGTCTCTTAAACACTGTGAACCTTGGTATCTTCATTTATAAGTAATACTAGTAAATCTATATTGCAGGATTACTGTGAAAATTAAATGAGATTATATTTAACACTTGGTTCATAGTAGGTGCTTAATAGACAATTTCACTTTTGCCTGCTTTTATTTCCAATAAAACCAATCCATACACACAGTAGGCACTCATTATACATCTGTTGAATGAATGGCAGGTGCAAGTCATTATGAAATTTGCCCACTAGGCAGTAATTGGTGTACTTGGAGATTGCTTAAATGCTTAGGGGTTTTAAGTAAAAGTTTAAGTGTTTCAGGAGGGCATTCTAATTCAAGTAGTAGTATAGAATAAAAAGGGTTTTCTTTACTCTTCATTTTAAAGGAATAAAGACTTCCAAGTAGAAAACAAAAATCTAATTTATTTTCAAAAACATGCTTTTGTAAGGAATGTACAGTGTACAGTCCAAATACATGCTTTATTTAGAGTTTTTAAAGTATATTATCCTATTTGATCTTCATCCCCTTGAGGTAAGGAATTCAGTTACTACATCATCATTTCCATTCTAAGGATGAGAAAGCCAGGCCAGGTGGGGTGGCTCATGCCTGTAATTCTGGCTCTCTGGGAGACCGAGGCAGGTTGATCATCTGAACCTCAGGAGTTTGAGACCAGCCCAGGAAAGTGGGAGACCCTGTCTCTAAAAATAGCCAAGTGTGTGGTGGGTTCAGCTACCTGGGAGGCCCAAGTGTGTGAGGTTGCTGTGAGCTATGAAGCTACAGCACTCTATAGAGGGTGACAAAGTGAAACGCTGTCTCAAAAAAAAATTTTTTTTAAATGAGAAAATTGAGATTCAGAAAAGCACAGCAACTTCTAGAGCCAAAAATTTAGTTAACGTCTTCTGACCTCAAGTTTGCAGAGCTTCCCTCTACTGCCACTCATCAAGCCAATTCAAATTAATTTGGATGACTTCTCTTGTATCTTCCCCCAATCCAAAGTTTTCCCTAAGATTTGGGAGTGAAGATTGGTGTAAAGGTGTTCGTTAGCAATACACCTGTTCCTTGTTAGCTTCAATGGAAAAATCTGTTGTTCAGCTGGGAACTATCAGGACTGTCTTTTTGGAAAGCTTCCTATAAATAAGGTACAAGTTTTAACTTCTAATCTTAACCTGTTGGATAAACAGAAAAAACTGTCTTCATAAAAAGGTTACTGTTACCTTTTTACTACTGGCTATGGTGTTGGACTACTTGAATTCACATCCTAGCCCATCTCTAACTATACGTAAAACTTTAGACATGTTTACCTTAGACAAGTCTCTGAAATCTGGTTTCTTATCTTTAAAATAGAGTTTTAAATTGGGTATGTGGATCACAGCTGTTATCCCAGTGCTTTGAGAGGCCAAGGCAGGAGGACCACTTGTGACCAGGTATTCAAGACCAGCCTGGATAAGACAGTAGCCCCTGCCTCTACAAAAACTTTAAAAATTAGCTGTGCATAGTGGTATTTGCCTCTAGTCCCAGCTACTAAGGGTACTGAGGCAGGAAGATCACTTGAAGTCAGGAGTTCAAGGCTGCAGGGAACTATGATCATGCCACTGCACTCTAGCCTGGGTGACAGAGTGAGACCTGGTCTCAAAAAAAAAAAAATAGGATTTTAAAAAATAGCACTTATTCTCCAGGGTTTTTACTCAATTAAATGAGATATCACATTAGAAAATAATTTAGTCCACTTAGAACCAGAAATATAATGAATACTCAATAAATGGTAACTGCTATTCAACTATGTGTGATATCCCAGTTTTACAGAAAAAACAACCTAAGTACACAATGATCAAGCTATCTTACACAAAGTGACCAAATATCACTTTATAACAACAGCCATGTTTTCCTTATGGACAAAAAAATGCCCAAGATAATAACTGAACTTTTTATTGACTGCAAATTTCCCACTCACTCCACTGATTTTAAATTTTTCATTTGTAAATTATAGTTTCAATTCATAAACTTGAATAATGAAGGGGGAGGAAAGTAGGCCCATAGTTGAGATTTAATAATCTTGAACATAAGAAAATACACATAGAAAGAAGGCTTTTTAGAAACATAAACATGTACTCCCACCTATCTTCGTGACAATATTTAAATGAGATTAATTTGTCTTCTTTCAAAATAGAACTAAAAGTTGAGTTTTCAAAGCTAATTAGACAATATTATCTCTTTTATAAAGGATATGTGTTATCTCCTAGGGGACACAGATTTTTTATTTATTTACTTTTTCCTATTCTTTTGTATTTTCCTGATCCTTCCTTTAATAGTGGTTCTCAACACTGGTTGCACATTGTAATCACCTTAGAGATATAATAAATACTCATAACTAAGCCTCATGTAAACTGAATTAAGATTGAGGTGGTGGTCCTAGTTCAAATTTTGGGTTTTATTTTTATTAGTAGTAGTTCTTCAGGTAATTTTAATTCATGGTCCAAGTTGAGAATCACTGGCTTCCCTGATGTTTTTCAAATAACAAATGATGAACTGTTTTGCCTGTCGATTACTATCTGTAAATAAAGTTGTTTTACTTCTAAGCATAAAATTACTTGCTCTGAAAGCCCATCTTTGACCTTTATCGCAAGTTAGCTTGATTTCCCTTGATTCTAATCAAACACTTATGTGAGATTTCCATTCCATTAATTTTCCTAATAAAGTTAGGTGAGACAAATTATGTAGAAAAACCACATTTTACACTGCACGTCAACTACAGTACCAGAAAAAATAGGACCTGCAGGATACAGACTACAGTGAGCTCTGTGATATTTCTTAAGAGTTCAGGTATGATGCTAGTTTTGCAATGGTTGAAATTACACATCTCAATAAAAAATGTTATTCTAAGAAAACTAGCACAAGAAATACAGCATTATAACATTAAAATACTTAACACCCTAAACTAGCAGTTCTCAACTTGTGGGTCACGATCCCTTGGTAACAATGAGAATACATCCTGCATATCAGATACTTACATTATGATTCATAACAGTAGCAAAATTACAGTTATGAAGTAGCAACAAAAATAATTTTATGGTTGGGGGTCACCACAACATGAGGAACTGTATTAAAGGGTCACGGCATTAGGAAAGTTGAGAACCACTGCCCTAAACCTTTCAAATAAATATGCTGGATTCTTATTTTGGATCAATGAGGGCTAAAAACAAGCATTAGAAACTTTATCTGTTTATTAATGTTGAATAATCCTAATCCAAAATCCTAAATGTTCCAAAATCTGAAACTTCTTGGTGCGTCAGATCTTAGATTTAGCAACATCACAAATGGAAAATTACATACCTGACCTCATATACACAAACTTTGTTTCATGCACAAAATATATATATGTTTTAAATTGAATTGTAGCTGATAAAATGCTGTGTCCCCTGCAAACACTTTTTGGCCATTAGGCTGCACATAACCTCTGTAGTTACTGAAAGGATTTATGAGCCCTGAGGCTTGATGGTGACTTATGTTCTAGAATTATGCAAAAGAGGACATGCAAAGAATTAATACAATATGTAGTAGAATAAAGTTGTCTGCCTTAGCTCTATCTCAGTACTCACATATATTCTGTATGGTAATCTTGCCAACAAGGTAATAAACTTATTAAAGGCATGGTCACTGAGTTATTCCTTTTTTTTTTTTTTTGAGTCAGAGTCCCACTCTGTTGCCCTCGGTAGAGTGCCGTGGCATCACAACTCGCAACAACCTCCAACTCTTGGGCTTAAGCAATTCTCTTCCCTCTGTCTTCCCATTAGCTGGGACTATAGGCGCCCACCACAATGCCCAGCTATTTTTGTTGTAGTTGTCATTGTTGCTTAGCAGGCCCAGGCTGGGTTCAAACTCACCAGTTTTGGTGTATGTGGCCGGAGCCATAATCACTGTGCTATGGGCACTGAGGTGGTTATTCCTAGTATCTCAGACAGTGCCTGACACATAGTGGGGATGAAATAAAAGGCTGGTGAATGAGTGAGTGATGGATGAATGAAATGAATAGCAAATATGTGAATAGAAATTACAGCCAGTATAACTTCAGAAATTATTTTGGGTGTTTGGTAGGTGGTACTCCTAAAGACATTCATATCACTATCCCTCAAATATTAGCAAATATTACCTCATATGGTAAAAAGAATTTCACAGATGGGATTAATGATTTTGAGATGGGGAGATTATCCCAGATTATGAAGGTGGACCTAAATGCAATCACATATACTTGTAGAAAATGGAAGCAGGGGGAGATATGACACACAGAAGAGAAGGCCATGTGACCCAGAAGCAAAGACTGAAGTGACACAGCCACATACCAAGTGAGGCCAGTAGCCACCAACGCTGCAAGAGGCAAGGAACAGATTTTCCCCTAGAATCGCTCGGGGCAGAGCAAGACCTTACAGACACCTTACTTTCAGCCCAGAAGCTGACTTTGGACTTCTTGTTTCTGAAACTACAAGAGAATAAATTTCTTCCAAACTGTAAAAGAATGAATTTCTCTTGTTTGAAATCACCAAGTTTGTGGTCATTTACAGGAAACTAATCAAGATGAAAACCTGATATCCAGACAGATAAAGTAACTCATCCAAGTCACAAAGTTAGTAAGGACAGAGCTGGGTGTCTCCTAGGAATTTTCTGTCTCCTTCCAGCACTCTTATCCTTTCTAGTTTACTGCCTGCTACATATTATAGAGCACTGAATTCTGGGACTCACTGACCTAAATATGGGGACCAAATACAAACTCAGGTCACACAGGATGGAAACCATAAAATATGACAAAATACATATCATTTTTATCAATGACATGCCTGATTCAACAAAAAAAAATTTTTTTTTAAATCATTCGACAAAAATGACAAAACAAAGTTGTTAGTACAGGGTCCAAAAAGATGCTCAAGCCAAACATTTCACTAATATGTAACCAATATACAACAGCAAATGTCCATAGGGTAAGTGGGAGGCAGGCAGGTGCTCACAAGAAAGGCTGGCTTGAAAAACAGTATAAAAACACACCACAAAGTGAAGCAAGGCAATTAAGTCACTCGCTATCGTGGGTGGGATAAAGTAGGGAGCTGGATATAATTTTTTAAAAAGGAAGACATAGCATAATTTTATTTGCTCAGAAGTAAGCAAACCTTGAGATGGAGACAAAACTAGAAACTGACAGAAGTGGGAAATGGTGGCATTAGGCCTCAATCGCATCAGAATAAAAAGACCTAAAGACACAAGATTTTACAGTGACTTCACAAAAGGATAGTTATAGGTCACAGTTGACAGGGGGAAAGCACAGAAATATGTAGGATTATTTCTAAGTGAACATGAGATACTCTACTTTCTCTTTTACAATTATAAATTTTATATACCAACATAACAAATTCATGACATTATCCGAATGAGGAGGAAACTAGGACAAAAAGAAATTTGGTGAGTAAAGGATAGATGACAGGGGTTTCCAGAGCTTGTATTTAAGTCCTTAAGCTTTCACTAATAACTTCAGATATTCATTTGTATTGATATAATTTCTCATTAATCGATAGGTAAGAAAACAAAATGTTGTAAGCAATTTAGAATGTGGACACTTTTTCCTTGGGTAGGGAAAAGAGAATGTTGTAAGGGAAGAATCAGCAAAAAGATCAAAACCTCTTCACCCTACATATTAGTTAACAACATATAACCCAAACAGGATGTAAACATTTCCTTAATGATCCTATAGTTATAACAAGCAAAATAAATAGTCCAACATTAACATGCCCCTCCTCCCTTAGGACCTCAGCCTTACCTGGTAGTTTAAGAATTAGTCACTCATTTGGATGGGGACAAGTCCCTGTTGGATTCAGGGAGTTTATGATCAGCGAATGGGTTACAGCATCATTGTCTGTTATCCCAGAGGAGGCTGGACCATTGCATCATGCAGGTAAAGACATACTTGTTATGTGTGTGGCAAACAGAAGCCTACCCAAAGAGATTCTCCAGAGAGCTCTGAGTGGAAGACATGCAGTGCTTGCCTGTTCCACATCTGTTCTTCCCATAATTTTTAGGGAAAAAAAAAAAAAAAAAACATCGTAGGCAAATAAGAAAGGAACTTCATTTGACTAGATATGTAACTTCTCTATCAAATGCCATATAACAACACTGTCAAATAATTAAGCCAAAAACCCATCTTTTATGAAGACACAGAAAATTAAAGATCCTAATTTAATCTTTATGAAGACTTTAACTGTTATTTTTAAAGTGTTTATAAGTTCATCGTTTTAAATAAGAGGAACTGGAAACATATCTAGAATGAAAAGTCATAAATTTTAAACCGGCTGTTTTCCTTTTTATATATTTTACAGAAGGTCCTCAGAAAACCTAGTCTATTAAAAAGTTACTGATAATTATACAGTATGCAAAAAGATACTAGTTTTGAAAGTGTAAAGAATGTAGGACCAATGAATTCTACTAATTTAATTTCCTATTTAACCACAATTCAAAATCCTTTTACTCTTTCCACTTTTCTTAACTACAGTGCTTAGTTAACTACTCACTGTTTATGAGAAAGAAAGTGGTTATAAACATTGAAACAGGGAGAAGTTCAAGTTACTAAAATGAAAAAGAGTGGTGGGCCTCATTCTAACTACTGCACTAGTTAAGCAGATCCACATTTAGTGACTTCTCCAACATTTAGAGAACTCAGTATGAAACCACAAGTCTTGCAAACAATGATCTCCCTATTGCAATGTTTGTTTTTCAAAGAATACCTCAAAGAGAAGATTAAAAAAACATTGCAATGGATAGCACTAAATAGAGGCTAAGGAATATCTTTTTTTTTTTTTTAATTGTTTGGGATTCATTGCGGGTACAAAGAATTAGACTACACTAATTGTGTTTGTTAGGTAAAGTCCCTCTTGTAATTGTGTCCTGCCCCCGTGAGGTGTGCCATACACCATGACTCCCATCCCTCTCCTCCTCCCTTCTCCCCAATCCCTTATTCTGCTACCCCTCCCCTTGTATTAGACCATCTACTGCCTTTATGTTACCATTGAGTACATTGTATTCTTACTTTTCATTCTTATGATGCTTTACTACGAAGAACATGTTCCACCTCCATCCAGGTTAATACAAAAGATGTAAAGTCTCCATCTTTTTTAATGGCTGAATGGTATTCCATAGTACACATATACCACAGCTTGTCAATCCATTCCTAGGTTGGTGGGCATTTAGCCTGTTTCCACATTTTGGCAATTGTAAATTGAGCTGCAATAAACAGTCTAGTGCAAATGTTCTTATAATAAAAGGATTTTTTTTTTCTTCTGGGTAGATGTCTAGTCATGGGATTGCAGGATCAAAGGGGAGGTCTAATTTGAGGATTCTCCATACTTCCTCAAAAAGGTTGTATTACTTTGCAGTCCCACCAGCAATGTAAAAGTGTTCCTTTCTCTCCACATTCACACCAGTATCTGCAGCTATGAGACTTTGTGATATGGGCTATTATTCTCAATGAGGTTAGGTGATATCTCAGGGTAGTGGCAAAAGAATATCTCTTAACATTGTCATTCAGAAAAAAAAAAAAAGTTGTTCAGAAGAGGTGAAAAAAACATAGATGAGTAAAAAGGAAACAAAGGAAAGAAAAGATTCACAAACAGAGATGAAACAGCGTGGCTTTGCTCAAATATTTCCAACTGCTTCCCCCTTCTCCAATTTTACAACCCCAAGCACCAATACGGTCACCCTTCTCACAAAGTGTCCTTAGTCCTTCACTTATTTGGCTCCTTTTACATGCTAGGCAGTACATTACTTTAATGAAGAAAGCAATAATAAATAAAATAGGCTTCACTTTATGCCAAACAAATTTACAAGATGTCCCTTGGCCTCAAAAATCTCAGTCTATTGGAAAAGACAACCCCCAACACCAGGAGGTAAGTTTCAGAGTTGAGAGAGGTAACAAATGTCAGTGTCACCCAGGAAGGCTTTGCAGAGAGGGAAGTAGGAACTTAGTCTAGAAGGGTTCTGTAAACAAGCCTCTTCCAGCAAGAAGAAAGGTAATTCAAAAGCCCAGAGGCAGGAAAAGTAGACATATGGGGTTCACTGAGATGAAATGGGAAGACAGTCTGAAAAGGGTAAGGGGTTCTTGTGTATCTTAGAGATGATAGAGAGCCACTGACATTTCTCAAACAGGGCCAAAGGCCAGGGGGTGCCATGGTGACCCATCCCCTCCTCCCTTAGGGATGGGGCCCTGATGGGGCTGCAGGTCCTTCCCATCCATGGCAGACCGGCCTCCATTCCTCCATCCGGGAAGGATGCCTCCAATAAAATGGCACACTGCCAAAAAAAAAAAAAAAAATCAGATTTAGGCTAAGGAAGATTAATCTCATGATAGGAAACAGACTCACTACCAAAAAGCTCAAATACATAGCCCTTTTCTAGCACCTCTATAAAAATTAAGTTTATATGCAAAGAGTATTTACCCAATTTCCCTTCATTTTCCTTCCTTCTCATGTATTTCCTATATAGACCCTAAATTTACTTATATAGACCCTAAATCTTTTTAAAAGAAAAAGAAACAAATAAAAACTAAAAAAGGTAGGAAGGCAGATGGGTAGGTGGATTACCAGTTCTCCCAACAGAAGGGAAAACAAACTCAACCTTGACATACTTTATTGAAATTTGAAAATTTAATAGCACACACACCTAACACAAGTTATAGTAAATATTATTTCTCCTCTTTCTACAATTGGCTTCTTGAACTTTTCTGCTAATTTATAGGTCCTTTTTTGATACATCAAGAACTTTTAACATGTTTTATAATTTATTTTGTATTTCTTTGTTTATTTCAGATTAATATGAAGGTACAAATGTTTTGTTTCACATTTCACTTTAAACATAAAGCCAAAGTAAGATACAGTCAACTCTTCTTCAATAAAAACGGAAGCACAATAACATAGGCACAAGGATATAGGTGCATTCCAAAATAACAAAAAATATTTACCCAAACATTATTTTCATAGCTATATACTTGAATTTTCTAAAAGTAGTTTTTAAAATATCTCTGATCGCAATACTTTTTTTATTTCGAGATAGGCCAGGGTGTTTCAGTGGCATTAACATAGCTTACTGCAATCTCAAACTCCTGTGCTCAAGTGATCCTCTTGTCTCAGCCTCCCAAGTAGCTGGGACTACAGGCACACACCACCACTGCTGGCTAATTTTTTCTATTTTTGGTAGAGGTGGGGGTCTTACTCTTGCTCAGGCTGGTCTTGAACTGCTGAGCTCAAGCGATTCTCCTGCCTCAGCCTCCCAGAATACTAGGATTACAGGCCTCAGCCACTGCACCTGGTCCATAATACTTTTTTAATTACAACATTCAATGAGACATGTGATAGGACTTTTGGAGAACTATTTCATAATCACTGGGTTAATAATTTATCCCAATAGGCAGTCTACCCTGAATTGTAACATATCCCAAAATGTTCATACCCATGAACACACTGGCAAACATTTGGAGTCCTAGTGACAAACCAAACAAGTAACAGGCAGCGGCCCCATATGCTGGAGGTGGTGGGTTCAAACCCAGCCCCGGCCAAAAACCGCAAAAACAAACAAACAAACAAACAAGTAACTACAATGACTTGCAATAATTTTTCATACCAGATATTTTTTAATCTGGTATGAAAAAGGGTTCAAGATAAAGTTCTAACTTTTCTCATTTGTACATCAGTCTTGGATCTCCATAAAGCCCTGGAAATCTCATCAGAAAAATAATAGATAAGGTGAACAAGTAGCCTTTCTTGTAACAGAAGGCCCAGAAGAGACATGTTATTAAACATGTTACAGTTTTAGAGAGCTCAAAACTCATGACTTTTCTTTTATTAATAATTTTTTATTTCAACATTTCTTTCCAAAGGACAATTTCTTCTGAGAGTGAAAGATAAAAGACGAGTGCCCATTCATGTACTGTTATAATTATTTACTATGTACTCTCATAAGACTCACAGAATTAATTCCAAACCAAGGAAAATTATTAGAGCAAATTCCAACTCCCGAGGAAAATCCCCACTCACCCAGAGCAGTTTCCAGTGGCACTACAATAATGATATGAAGAGAAAGTTTTCTGGGAAGTTGAAAGTCTAGGAGAAAAGGTTAATTACACAATAATATCTAAGAAGCAGTCATCTATCATAAGAGGGAATAGCCTTACATAATCAAATACCAGAGAGTTATTTTGAAAAAAGTTTAAGACAATTTTATAGAGTACCACTGAGTTTCTCTGTTTCCTATAATAATTTATAGTCATGGGTCTTTGATTTTGGATATTAGAGTAAATCCAAAGCAACAGAAATCAACACATGGGCATGCATTACAAGACTTATTGGTCATAATTTGTAGGGAAAAGCACAGTAAAACTAAAACTATAACAATGTCTCACCTATTGGAAACTCAAAATTTTGTAAGTCTATATAGTAAATATAGAAAGAACCAAGAAAATAAGGAGAGTGTGGTGGATGGGGAGACAGTTAAAATGTAATTACAGCATGACCATATCTGTGAGTACATAACGAGCAAAACACATGTATTTTGCTCATAACAGAGACCTTTGCACATCTTCAGAAGTTAGGATCTACTATCTACTATAATTTTTATTTAACATAGTTCTTAGCTTTATAACCCTACGAAAAAGTAGAGGCAATAAATTATAAATGAAGAAGACCGCTATACATTGCCATTCTCAAAATATGACAGATAAAAATTAATATACAGAAAATGATAGAAAATAAACCATTTGGGGGTTAGTGTGAGTACATGTCACATGGTTCCACATTCCTCTGTATTCTCTTAGCATTATTAAAGTATTGCAACATAAGCACACACCACACACACACACACACACACACACACACACACAAACACACACAGTTTTGGTACTCTTAAGAACAAATTCTAAGCTATTCAGGAAAAAAAAAAACTATCCTATACAGGACCCATGTAATGCCATTAACAAAAAACTACACATGGATATTTTGCAGAGGTACCAAGAACTTTTTCATAGGATTTCATAAAATACATAGGGTGACACATTTTTAGTAATGCTTTCATGAAAAAAATCAGTCCAAAACAAGTATTTATCAAGCACTATATTTTGATTGAGACAGAGTCATACTCTGTCGCCCTGGGTTGAGTACACTTGCATCATTATATAGCTCACAGCAACCTCAAACTCTTGGGTGCAAGCGATCCTCTCTAGCCTCAGCTCTGGAGCAGCTGAGACTACAGGTAGCCACCACAGTGCCCTGCTGGTTTTTTCTTTCTTCTTCTTCAAGTACAGATGAGGTCTCTCTCTTGCTTAGGCTGGTCTCAGAACTCCTGAGCTCAAGCAATCCACCCACCTTGCCCGCCCCTTAAAAATGTTTTTGAAAACATTATCCTAACATGCAATAAAGAGTGCACGTAAGAATTGGGAATATCGAGTTTAAAGTACTTCTTCCTCGGCACATATGCAATTATAATTTCAGATAAACCGACATAACTTTCATACATTAATAATGGAAACATAATAGTCTATGTTATACATTTTATTCCTATTTTCAGAAGAATTTTCACTAACAACAAGAACTTGAATTTTCTAATAGCAAGATTGGGCATAATCTATTCAGCATGATTCTTACTCAGACAACTAGTAGAAAACGTAGGTAAGCTGATATGCCCTGATTTTATTGTGCTTCTATCTCTTTAAAGGAAACTTACTTGCCTTACTTAACTTTTTAATAATTGATCTAATCAACAGTACATTATGAAATAATCCAGCTCTTACAAGCAATATCATATTTGCACTACTAGGTATAAATGTTCAAGACAAATGTGGCAGAAACTGTCCAGCTATTCACTGAACCAGTTTCTTCCTCTTCCTGGAGTACTGCTAGACTAGACTTCCCAGCCTCCTTTGTAGGTAAGTATGGCCGTGTAATTAAATTCCACTCAATGAAATGTGAACAGAAGTGATATGCCTATGGAAACATCCACACAAAATCCACTTTTTGCATTTCTCTTCTATCAGCTTGATGTACAGACACACACTGACCTTAGAATCTATGCGTTGAAGATGTAAAAACCACAAGTTGGAAGCTGCCTGGGCCCCTGAATAGCCACTAAAAAAAAAGAACATCCTGCAACTCAGAAAAACTCTTTTAGCTTATATGAGTGGAAAATAATGTTCTCTTCAGTTTGAACTACAGCATGCAGTTTGTTTCTAGCATTATAATAAGGAGAACAATTAGACACATATAAGTTGAATTACCCACCAAAATTAATCATGAAAAGCAAAATATGAAGACAAATAAATGTGTAAATAAATTTGTAGCAAACATTTTGGGTACAGGTTTATGCCTATTAAAGCACTGCCCCTCAGGAAGTAGAGAATAAATAAAACACATTGTTGGGTTTATGCTTCAAATTTGAATATCAGATTGAGAAGTTTAGACTTAGGAATAGCAAAAGAATGAGTTAAAGTGTTAGAAAAATCTAAAACAATATTTAATAAATTTAACATGCAGTGGTCCCTTTTCATAACCATACCCTGTGATCAAATTCTGTTATAGCAAACTTCAAGGGACTAATTTATTTATTATGTTGAAATATTTTTCTTGAATATTACTTGAAATAGATAATCGGCCAGTAGCCTGAAAATACTTTAGTTATACAGAGCTTCTTGCAAAGGGATTTGACCTGTATTTCATTAAAAAGCCAACTGATCATGCTCATCTGGGGAAGCCATAACGTATTTGATTTCTCCTATGACTATTTCATTTAACATTCATTTTTTATGGTAACAGATTGCAAACAAACTGAAGGAAAAACACCCACTTGGACCCTGCGATATTTGTTTGTAGCTTTGTCCTGGTTTTAGTTTCCTACTTAATGACTAAATAGCACCACAGTGGGTAATGCACTGGAAGAAAAGTGGTGAATCATTAAAGAGTTCGTAAATTTTAAAAACAGGGGCAGGCCTTCTGGGTCCCATATGCTTCTAGAAAACCCAATGTTGTGCTGTATTAATTGAACCAGGAAGTTTTTATTAGTCTTCTTTAAAAATGCTTGCAGTGAAGCTTTTATTAATGCTTAGCCTCAAATTGTTTATACTACTTAGCATTTCCAGAACAATTTATATTTCAAAGAACTTTTTGATCATTAGGTAAACCTTTCTGTAAGAGAATTCAGCTGCTTAGCAAAACAGACGCATGAAGGGAAATCTCTTAATTAATTTTTGCTCAAGATTAGCCTATGAGAAAATGAATAGAATATGAGATGCTGCTATATACCTTTAGTTTATATAAATAGCCTGATCCTCTCACACCATATGGGCAGGGTAGTTGTTCTAAGTGTTCCTACGATGGTGAATAAAAGGGAAATGAACTAACTTCATACAATGAGCTTTGAAAATCAAGGTTACAGGACTTTGCAACATAGTTTTTGGGGGTTTGGGGGGGGGGGTTTGAGACAGAGTCTCACCATGTTGCCCTTGGTAGAGTGCTGTAGTGTTACAGCTCACAGCAACCTCAAACTCTTGCATTTAAGCGATTCTCTTGCGTCAGCCTCCCAAGTAGCTGGGACTACAGGCGCCTGCCACAACGCCCAGCTATTATTTTTGTTGTTGTCATTGTTGTTTGGCAGGCCTGGGCTGGATTCAAACCTGCCAGCTCTGGTGTATGTGGCTAGCACTCTGCCAGGGGTCCTCAAACTATGGCCCGCGGGCCACACGCAGCGGTATGAATTGTATTTGTTCCCGTTTTGTTTTTTTACTTCAAAGTAAGATATGTGCAGTGTTCATAGTTTTGTTTTGTTTTTAACTATAGTCCGGCCCTCCAACGGTTGAAGGACAGTGAACTGGCCCCCTGTTTAAAAAGTTTGAGGACTCCTGCGACGCTGAGCTACAGGCGCCAAGTCTACAACATAATTTTGACCATGTTTTCACAGCTCTTCCAAACCTACCCAAAAGCCCACTGGCCCACTGAATTGCCCAATTCTAGAGGGATTATGCACATGGTACTCTATGCTTGGAAAATTCATTTGGATGCATTTTCATCAAAATTACAGTATAAAAATTAAATTCATCAAGCTTAAAAGTCATACTGAAATCATCTTTGGGTGGATGCAGCCCAATTTATTTGGTCTTAGAAACATCCAGGCTCAAGTCACATTTTCTATAACGTTGGGAACATACTAAAAATCTGCTTTGGTTTAAAATAGGTTTTAACTTCTTTTGTGGAAAAAAATTGCACTCCAAAAGAACCTCTTTGGTCCATCCACTTCCCCATAAAAACAGGACAGCCTAGATAGCTGGGGATACATGTAAGCCACCAGAATTTTCCCCACTAATTGCTATCTCCCCCTAGGTTTCAACAGTGTTAGCTTTTTATTTGTTTACCATCAGAGACCAAAATAACTGAATTATCTTATTTTGGCTCACAGGACTGACTTCACATAGGACTTAATCACAGATTTTTAGTTTTTATTGAGTCTCGAAATGAGAAACACTAGTACTGTTAGGCAGACTAAGCATTTCTGCACTTTGCCAAGTCACAGTGAAGAGTACTATGTGTTAGGTATTGCCCAGTACCCACCCCTTCTACAGGTCTACAGCATAAGATTATTTGAGGGAGGAGTCTAAGAATCTGTATTTTTTAGCAACAGCCAGGTGATTTTTATTGTCTCACATCGTTTGGAAAACGCTAGATTAGATGATCCCTAAAGTCTTTCCTTCTGAGATCTGACAATTCTGATAAACATTAAATTCCTAGAAATAGCATCCATACTGCTTTATAGAGACGAATTTCTGGTGTGTATTTATTAAAACATTTAAGACACTTAATGGGCCAAAACTATGAACATTTCTGTCATAAGGGTAGAAACCATGTTTTAGTATTCTTTCTCTGTTGTGTAACACACTGCCTGGCACAAGATAGATGCTTAATAAGTTTTGAATGAATGAATATACCAACTACTAGCTATCAGTCTTAACCAGACAGATTATCTAATCTTCCCTCCACTCAGGCTCCATAGTGCTTCAAAGCAATACCCAATACTCTAACTCTGGACATTACTGGGGCAGGAAGATTAAATAAACACTGGTGAATCTTATATACAAAAATCAGCATGTATTGTTTGACTGAGTACATGATTAAGACAGGAGCATTTTGTACTTCATATCAACTGTATTTTAATATGGATGGAAAACTTCTCTAAGAATGGTGTTAATGCATGGGATAAATAAGAATTCACAATATCCCAGAACCAATTTTGAAGACACACACAAATACTCACACACATAAATGCTCTGAAACATGGACTATTAAAGAACTTTTGGAACTACTAGAGTGAATCTATTTTTCTTTCTGGTGCACAATAACCCTTTACACCCATTTGTGGAACAAAAGCAAAATAAATGGATGGTAATTGCATAAGACCAATTTTTCTCTTTTTAGATAGTGAAAAAAAAGGGGGAGATGTAAGAAAAACTCTTATAAGTCAAACAAATTATTTCTCCCCAGTAGAATATATGGCATCATAAGACATCACTAACAACAGCAGAAGAATATTTTTATGTTTGTGGAAAGGATATTGTCCTTTATATATGCAAAGTGCATTTCAGGTCTCTGATCATAGTTTGTTACTTGAAATAAATAGACAAGACACCTACCCACCTGGTGCATTTATCATAACTTTCCTCAACTTCAGATTTCATTCATAAACATTTCCTAAACAGAGTTGATTGACACCTCTGCTTAATGTTGTTCTCAATAGAGCAGAATGACTTATAATAAAAAATATACACCATTGGCTTAGCACTATAGCACAGTGGTTACGGCACCAACCACATAACACCAAGGCTGATAGGTTCAAAACCAGCCCAGGCCAACTAAACAACAATGACAACTGCAACAAAAAAATAGCTAGGTGCAGTGGCGGGTGCCTATAGTCCCAGCTACTTGGGAGGCTGAGGCAAGAGAATTGCTTAAGTCCGAGAGTTTGAGGTTGCTGTTAGCACGGCACTCTACTGAGGGTGACATAGTGAGACTCTGTCTCAAAAAAAAAAAAAAAAAAAAAAAAAGATACACAAGGAAATTTTAGTGACTTTAAAGTCAAATGAGCTTCACTCAATGATTGTCTCCTTTATCTCCCACTTTTTCCATCCTCCTAACTGAATAATCATGATGACTGACAAGAACTTCGTTGTCAAATGGCAGCCTCAAAGGGAGATCTTCATATTATAAAATCAACATTCTTAGGGAGTTAAGGTATTCTAACTTCTGCAGTCAAATAGTACAAATATAGATACAGATATAGATATATATGACTGTGGTGGTTATAAATTAAGTGACTTTTAAATTATGCAACTTTGAAATGGTGAATTTATACACAAACAAATATATGTAATAATACTTATAATTCAATATATACATATAAAATGAAAATATTATTTTAAGTTCACCCCAACAGAAAGAACAATAATACTATACTACAACTGCAATGAGCAATGTAGCTCACAGAATATATGTCAACACTGTTGACTGTGGAGGAACCGCAAAACAGGTATAGGTTAGACCTCTGGTTACCAAAGTATGATCCCCAGGCAGTCTTGAGGAACCTGTAAAAATCACAGTTCTTGGGTCCCACCCCCAGAACTACTAAACCAAAAACCGTTGAGTATGGAGCTTGTTTTAACAAATTCACCAACTGATGTCAATGCATGCTAAAGTTTGAGAACTACTAGGTTATGCAGATTCAGAGATAACAGGCCTAGATAACTTTCGTGTGCTTAACCAAATGACACAATGCCAGTTACAAACCACAGTTATAACTAAAGATTCTTGGATTTCTTTACTATGTCATTTAGAAATAACAATCACAACTATACTTTCCAATAATTCCCAGTTCCAAATTCAGCAAACAATTTGGCAACCTGTTGGGAATGTGAAGAAAGGTTGATTAGACAATGGAATTCCTGAGCAGCTAATGTTAGTGTGGCAATCCACAGAGTGGAAATCTCGGCAAAAGTTTTCCCAAGTCCTGAATATAGCATTATATAAGTTTCAACTTAGTTGAAAACTCAAATATATCAATATGCTGAGGAATACATAGAAATAAATCCTCTCTAATGATCCTAGCAGAAAATTCTTTTAAAATTTAAAAATGTCTGTTATTAACATGTGGTATCTGACCCCACTCAATCATTCCCAAAACCTGAATTGTGTTTGTTCCAAAAGTGACACCCTGTTCCTGGAAGAATGGGTGTTGGCTGTGCTGATCACCACACTACAGGATCCACACATACCACTCTGAACTCAGAGGAAGCAGGTGCTAAGATTATAATTAAATATGTGTATAGGAAACAGGAGTGGCAGCAAAGAAGGGTGGGAGAGGAAAAATATCCTTCTGGTGTATCAAAGAAATGGAGGCAGAGTCAATCCACAAGCTGACAATCCAAAGCCCCACAGCATAATTTAGAAGCATACCGACACCTTTTAGGTCAGAAAGACTAGGGGTACAAATTAGATTCCTATGTAATATTTAACATTCATAAATTCATAAAATTCAATCTGAATGTTACATTTGAAGCAGAAGAATTAAAACCCAGTGCTCAGACTACAATGCCAATGAAATTAGTTGACTTGGAAGCAAAATAGGTTAAGTAATAGAGAAGTAGCTACAGAATGCAAAATTCAAAATTTAGCATCATATTAACTGATCTTCATCAGAAAAAAAGAAATGTTTCTCATGACTTAACTTGCTAGGTCTGAAGCACCACAAAGCAGTATCTTTCACATAAAGTGTAATAATGGTTTAAGAAACAACCAGACTGACCAGGCTGCACTGGTGAGCTCATCATGGGAAGCAGAAGGACTGATAGACTAGGATGAGGATTCACAGCCTTTGTTTCTTCAGCTGACAATGATGGTCCCAGAGGGTCCAGCAGAGGAGAAACCTAGAACATAAAAAATACGCAATGTGTAAGATACAAGCTATGTTAAGTCACACCAGGAAAGAAACAGAGCCTACATTGTTTTTCACCCTACCTTCTTCCCCTGCTACCCTTATTTACCCTTCACCTTTGGGCCCTGTATCCGAAAAAAAAGGTTAGAGGCAGTTAAATCAGGTCGAGGTCCAATATCACCAGCTCATTAACCAAGAATCTAACTATCATTCTTCACCGCCCTCCATAGCACCAATGACAGGTAAGATTCCCAAAGCGGGGACAACCTAAGACAGGATATGGAGAGGCTGCACGGTGGATTACATTCATAGTACCCAAAGACGGGTAAGATCACTCTGCATTCAGTCAACCTAAGACAGGGACCAAACCATTGATGCTTGTATCCCCATGACGGGTAAGAC
>CAUYPK010041794.1:0-15194 GCA_963574355.1 Loris lydekkerianus
AACTCAACTATACCACAAGACTATGGGGAAAGGGCCAAGGAAGGGGAAGGGAGGGGGGAGGTTTTGGTGGAGGGAGGGTAATGGGTGGGGCCACATCTATGGTGCATCTTAGAATGGGTACAGGCAAAACTTACTAAATGCAGAATACAAATGCCTACATACAGTAAATAAGAAAATGCCATGAAGACTACGTTGAACAGTTTGATGAGAATATTTCAGATTGTATATGAATCCCTCACATTGTACCCCTTGACTGCACTAATGTACACAGCTATGATTTAATAATAAAAATTAATTAATTTAAAAAAATAGAAAAAAATAAATAAAATCTTAGTATATTTCCTTTTTTAGTATGATGACAACATATACCATTAAATTCACCATTTTAACCAGTTAAAAAATGTTAATTTCTGGAGAGGGGTCTCACTATGTAGCACAGACCAGAGTGCAATGGCTGCATATTCATAGACATAATCACTGCACATTACATCTTTTTTTTTTGTTTGTTTGTTTGTTTTTTAACATGTGTATAGTTGAGATATAGTCTCACTCTGTTGCTCTGGGTAGAGTGTGATGGCATCATAGCTCATGGCAACCTCAAATTCATGGGCTCAGGTAATCCTCTTGCCTTGGCCTATCACGTAGCTGAGACCACATGTGTCCACTATAATGTCCAGCTACTTTTTCTATTTTTATTAGAGACAGAATCTCTGTCTCTTGTTCAGGCTGGTCTCAAACCCCTGATCTCAAGTAATCCACCTGTCTTAGCCTCCCAAAGTGCTAGGATTACAGGCATGAGTCATTATGCTCAGTCCATTTTAACCATTTTAAGTGTACAGTATAGTAGTCACATTACTGTGTAGCAGATCAGTAGGTCTTTTTTGTTTTGCAACACTAGAACTCTATACCCCCTAAACACTAATTTCTCCCCCCCACCAAGCCCAGGTAGTCAGCTCTTCATATGTGTCATATGTGTGGATTCTGGATTCACAGATTCAACCAACTGTATTTCAGAATTCTTTTAAACAATAAAAAAAAATACAACCAAAACAATACAAATTTGAAAATACAGCATAGCAACTATTAACATGGCAATTCACATTGTATTACATTTTGTAAGTAATCTAGAGATGATTTAAAGAGTATGGGAGGATGCTTATAGGTTTTATACCTATTGGTATACAATTTTATATGGGGACTTGAGCATCTGTGGATTTTGCTATTCACGGGGAGTCCTGGAACTAATCTCTAATCTGCCAAGGACACTGAGGGACAACTGTACTTTCCTCATAAGGTCAGGAAAGAGGCAAGGATATACCCTATCACCAATCCTATTCAATATTGTAGTAGAAGTCCTTGCTAATGCAATAAGATAAGAAAATAAAAGTTACACATCATACAGGAAGAAATAAAACTGCCTTTTTTCATAGATGATATGGTTGTCTATGTAAGAAATCTGACAGAATCAATTTTTTAAAATCCCTGGAACAAATAAGCAAGGATGTAGAACACAGATTAATATACAGAAATACACAAAAAGTTGTTTTCTTATAGACCAGCTATTAACAATTGGAATTTGAGTACTATTTACATCAGCACCAAGAAAAAAAAAAAAAGAGAGATAGAAATAATTAGGTAACAAAATACGTACAAGATCTATATAAGGAAACCTATAAAACTCTGATGAAAGAAATCAAAGATCTAAATAAGTGGAGAGATATTTTATGTACATGAATGAGAAAACTCAGTATTGTCAATATGTCAGTTCTTCCTAACTTGATTTGTAGATTCAATGCAATTCCAACCAAAATTCTAGTGAGTTATTTTGTGAATATTGACAAAGTGATACCAAAGTTTACATGGGAAGGCAACAGACCTGGAATAATCAAGATAGTATTAAAGGAAAAGAATAAAGTTATAAAACTGACACTGCCTGATTTCAATACTTACTAATACAAAACTATAGTAATCGAAGCAATGTGATATTGGTGAAAGAATGTGAAAGTAGGTGAGGTTTTAGATACAATGCTAAAGGGTCAATTTATGGAAGAAAAAATTGATAAGTTGGACTTCATTAAAATTAAAATATTTTGCTGTGTGAAAGCACCATTAAGAGAATGAAAAGACAAAGCACAGACTGGAAGAAAAATCTTTGGCAAAGCAATTACTTCATAAAGAACTGCTATCTGAAATATACAAACAAAACATGAAACTCGACAATAAAAAAACAAAAAACCTGATTATGAAATGGGCAAAAGACTTACATAGACACTCACCAAAGAAGATATATAGATAGCTAGTAAGTATAGCAAAAGATGCCCAACATCATATGTTGCCAGAGAACTGCAAATTAAAATAATGAGATAAAGCCGGACATGGTGGCTCATACCTGTAATCCTAGCAGTCTTGGAAGCTGAGGTGGGGGAATGCTTGAGCTCAGGAATTTGAGAGCAGCCTGAGCAAAAATGAGATCCTATCTCTACTAAAAATAGAAAAACTAGCTGAATGTGGTGGTGGATGACTGTAGTCCCCATTGCTCAGGAGGCTGAAGGAGGAGGATTCCTTGAGCTCAAGAGTATGAGGTTGCTGTGAGCTAGGTTGACACCATGGCACTCTAGCTTGGGCAATACCATGAGACTGTCTCTAAACGGGAACAAAAACAAATTAAGGAAAACACACACACACACACACACACACACACACACACACACACACAAATGAGATATAATATATACCTATTAGAATGGATAAAATCCAGAACGCTGA
This sequence comes from Loris lydekkerianus, assembly GCA_963574355.1. Taxonomy (NCBI): domain Eukaryota; kingdom Metazoa; phylum Chordata; class Mammalia; order Primates; family Lorisidae; genus Loris; species Loris lydekkerianus. The sequence goes on from CAUYPK010041794.1 coordinate 2,767, forward strand.
CAACACCAAACACTGAGAGAGTGCGCAATTCCAGGAACTTTCCTTCATTCATTGCTGGGTGGGAATGCAAAATAGTATAGCCACTTTGAAAGTCAGTTTGGCAGTTTCTTACAAAGCTAAACATACTTTTACTATGTGATCCAGATATTTTATTCCTTGGTAGTTACCAAAAGGAGTTGAAAACTTAGGTCCACATACAACATGCATGTGAATGTTTATTGGAACTTTATTAATAATTGCTAAAACTTGGAAGCAGTCAATATAGCCTTTAATGGGTTAATGAATAAACAAACTATGGTACAACCAGATCACGTAAGGTTATTCAGCACTAAAAACAAATGACTTATCAAGCCACAAAAAGATACAGAGGAATCTAAAATGTGATCTTTCTTGGAGAATGTTTTGTGTGCTGTAGTTGTTGAGTGGAATGTTCTATAAATGTCTAAGTTCATTTGGTCTGAAGTCAAGTTTAAGGCCATTTTTTTTTTGTTGTTGTTATTGATTTTCTGTCTCAATGATCTGTCTAGTGCTGTGAATGGGGTGTTAGAGTTCCCCACTATTAATGTATTTCTGTCTCTTTCTCTAGTAATATTTGTTTTGTGAATCTGGGTGGTTGGATGACTGTGTATATATTTAGGATTGTTACAACCTGCTGCTGAATTGATCCCTTTATCTTCATATAATATTCTTCTTTGTTTTTTTTTTTTTTTTTTTAACTGTTTATGATTTATAGCTTTTTCTATCTGCTATAAGTATAGATATAACTAACGCTGATTACTTTTGGTTTCCATTCATGTGGATTATATTTTTCCATTCCTTTACTTTCAGTCTATGTGTCTTTATGGATAAGGTGAGTTTCTTATAAGTGGCATATAGTTGGATTATTTTCTTAATCCATTCTGCCAATGCATATCTTTTAAGTGGAGCACTTACCGTATATACTCAAGTATAAGCTGAGTTTTTTTGGCACAAAATTTGTGCCAAAAAACCCAAACTCGGCACAAATTTTGTGCCAAAAAACCTTGGCTTATACTCGAGTATATACGGTAATCCATTTACATTAAACATTAACATTGATGTGAGTCTTTGTTCTTGTCATAGTGTTAATTGATTTGCAGTTGGTTTGTGAAATCTTTGTTTCTTTCCTCTTTTTGTCTTTGTGGTGTGCTCGATTTCTGTCATGTTGCCATTTAATTCCTTTCTTTTCATCCTTCATATGATGGTTTTATTAGATCTTTGTGTTACATTCCCATGTCTCTCTGTAATGATGAATGTTGACCTTTCATTTCATTGTTTAAGATACCTTTGAGTATTTTAAGTTGAATTCTCTCAGCATTTGTTTGCCTGAGGAAGACTTTATTCTGCCCTTATTTATGAAACTTATTCTGGCAAGATATAAAATTCTTTTTTATATGGAATATAAAAGTATAAGTTTATTTTGTATTAGAGAAAGAGAAGAGAATGGGGGGAAGAGATGAGAAAGACAGAGAGAAAAAAGCAGAGAGCAGGGAGTGAGAGAGGGGGAGATGGGCAGGGAGGAGAGAGAAAAGGATGGAAAGCAGACATGGCATCCCAAAGAAAGAAAAGAATGCCAGCAAGATATGAAATTCTTGATGGACAGGTTTTTCTTTCAACACTTTGAAAATGCCATTCTCTTCTCTTCTGGTCTATATATTTTGTGTTGAGAGATTTACTGTTAGTCAGATGGGGTTTCCTTTATAGGTGACCAGACGCTTTTCTCTTGCTAATTTTAAAATTCTTTTACTTTGACTTTAGTCATTCTAATTATAATAATGCCCTGGTGAAGCACTTTGTGCAGTGTATTTGCTTGGGGACCATTGAACATTCCGTATCTGAATCTCTTGCTAATCCTGGAATGTTTCCATCAATTATTGCCTTAAATAAGTTTTCTAAACTTTTTTATCTCTCTTCTCTTCAGGAATACTGATAATCCATAAGTCTGGTGGCTTTATGTAGTTCCAAATGTCTTCAAGGCTTTGCTCATTCTTTTTACCTTTTTCCTTATTTTTATCTGACTGGATTTTTTTTTTTTTTAAGTTCTATCTTCATTTTTTGATTCTTTTTTCTGCTTGGTTATGTCTATTCTTGAAGCCTGCAAATGTGTTTTATATTTTCTTCAATAAATTTTTCAGCTCCAGATTTCTGGGGTTTTTTTTCCTTCTCTATTTTTTTTTAAGATATCTATCTCTTAGATAAATTTCTTATTTATATCCTGAATTGATTTCTGGTTTCTTTGTATTGGTTTTCAGATTTCTCTTGCATCTCATGGAGCTTCCTTAAAATTAATATTTGGAAATCTTTATATGGCATTATGTGGAATTCTTTTTGATTGGGATCCAGTGATAAACAATTGCGGTGACCCTTTGGTGGTGTAATATTTCCTTGCTTTTTCATGTTTCCTGTGACTCCCTATTGATATCTGCCCACCTACTGTAACAGTCACTTGTTCATAGTTTTTGAAATTGCTTTTGAAGGAGAGAATTCTTTCCTGAAGATGTATATATGTTATTAGACACTTTGGCTTTAATTTTGTGTGCCTGCAGTAGTGTGATCTTTGTATACTTTCTTAGGCAGTACATAGGGTCAGTGGTATCTGTGATTTCCTTGGTGGCTTAGGATATAGTTATTAATTGAAGCTGTAGTGAGATCTTGCCATGGACTTAAATGCTGGCCATGGCAATCTACACTACTTCCCAGTAGTGGCAGCAGGGGGCTAAGTTTGCCTGATTTTAAGCCCCAGCTCAGTCCTTTTCCCTCACATGTATGTGCTCACAAGGGGCTCAAGGTGGTGGCAGCTGCAGCAGGGAACTTTGATTCCATAGTTGGGAAACTCTTCTCCTTAGGAGACATGTGTGGAAGGGCATGGCTGGTGAGCTTGCTGAGAGAGTGAATGAAGATGAGGACATGAGGAGGATATTTCATTTTCAAAAGATATTTTAACTCAATAACCAGGTAGACCCTATAACTATGTTGGTCTTAGTGAACAGTTCTACCCTACTTCACACTGGACTTGTGTACAAAGAGGCCCTGGTAGCAGGTACATGCATTAATATTGCCACCAATGCTTACCTGGTGACCAATACCGCTGAATGTCCACCTTGCTAGCTGTAGAGATCAATGTTGAGCCCCCATTGAACACCATGCCAGGAAGTGACCAGCCAACCTCGTAGTGGCTGGCTGATTGAACTGGACTCCCACAATGGAGAGGGCAGAAATTTGTCCTCATTAGATATGGATGTAGATTTCCCTTTCTGGCCTAAAATGCTCCTAGCATCTCTATCCATAGCCTTACTGAATATTTTATTCATTGTCATATTATTCCTTACAATTTTGCTTCTGGCAGAAATTTAAAATAAAATAGTGACATGATATGTCCAAGGAATTTACTATATTTACATTAAATCCCATCAGCTGGATATCATTGGTCTTATAGAAATGGTGGAATGGCCTTTTGAAGGCTCATTCATGATACCATGTGGGAGATTCACAAGTAAAGTAAGAATTTTGTTCTATAGAAGAACAGCTTATATATGGTGCAGTTTCTCCCATAAGCAGAAAAAAGGGGTCCAAGAATCAAGGGGTGTTTATAAGTGGTATCTAACAATATGACATATAATGACCTCTTGTAAAATGTTGCTTCCTATCCTGTATTATATAGGTTCTACTTCTTTAGAGGCCTTACAACAAAAGAAGCCAGGCTTCCACAGGGGACTCAACAATGGGTCCAGTGAGACCACCATGTTGTTATTGTGGCTTTTGATGCTACTGTATCCGTTGGCATAAAGGGGGTGGGGGGCTGTGTTGGCCAAGGCAATTGCTCCCAACCAACAAGGGGATATAAGGCTACTACTGCACTCTGGGGGGCACAGCTAATCACAAGTGGCAAAAGATCAGCTATCAGATGAGGGCATTTTTGCTGCACTTAGTATGGGCTGTCACTTCTCCTATCCTTCCCAGAGCCATTTTCGCGCTAGGCAATAGCTGCAGAATCCCCTTCTCCTTATATCTACTATTTCTTCCAGAAGTCTCTAATACCTAACACATTGCACCTGCAGCACATCCCTTTCTAGAAGTCCACTCTCCTAATTGATCAGGAGTGAAAATTTTAAGGATTGAAACATCACCTATGAGGCTTGGCATCTATAGCTCAGTGAGTAGGGTACCGGCCACAGACACTGAAGTTGGTGGTTCAAGCCCAGCCCGGACCTGCTAAACAACAATGACAACTACAACCAAAAAATAGCCAGGCATTGTGGTGGGCGCCTGTAGTCCCAGCTACTTGGGAGGCTGAGGCAAGAGCATCAGTTAAGCCCAAGAGTTTGAGGTTGCTGTGAGCTGTGATGCCATGGCACACTACCAAGGGTGACATAATGAGACTGCCAAAAAAAAAAAAAAAAAAGAAAGGAGAGAGAGAGAGTGAGAAGAAAGAAAGGAAGAAGGAAGGAAGGAAGGAAGGAAGGAAGGAAGGAAGGAAGGAAAGAAAGAAAGAAAGAAAGAAAAAAAGAAAGAAAGAAGGAAAGAAAGAAGGAAGGAAAGAAAGAAAGAAGAAAAGATCACCTGTGCAAGACATCCACATTGCCAGCTGGGTGGTGAGTGATCCAATTCCAAATCCCATTAAATTGCTATTTTTTAGACCACTCCCATACTCAACTGTAGCAGGCTGGATGGTCTACAAACAGATGATAAGACAGAGTTTGGGGTGCAAGTTTACTAGGGATCAGCACCTGTAAAAAAAAGCAGGAGGACGTAGGACTGAAGTTGAGGAAGAGGAAGAAGTTGAACTGCCATGAAGGCTGGAAAGAGTCTCTGCCAACACAGTGGGGAAGCTGCAGGAAGTACTGCCCACTGGTTTCCCATGTGAAGCAGAAATAGCTGTGCTTCCATCTCCTCCCCTTGCTCAGTCACCAGATGCAGGCTACAACTGAAGGGCATCTTTCTCTGCAGCTCAGACTGAGCAGCTGGGAGCTGGGAGTCACCTGCTGACTGCACTCCTTGCGTTCTGTAAGAGTATCATCCTAACCTCCTAATGTCTTAGGACATGGGGAAATGAGCATAGACAATACAGGAAATAAAAGAGATTTGTGATTTAAATTTTTATATCAATATTATTATTGCTACATTTGTTCATTTAGTTCTAAAGCAGAGCAATTAAAACAAGAAGAAAAAGCTAATTAAGAGACTGTTTTAGCAAACATCTAGATAGGATATTACCTATATATTGTCTGTGTGGGCTGCCATAACTTAGTTCACACAGGTTGAATGGCTTACATAACAGAAACTTACTTTCTCACAGTTCTGGATGCTGGAATTCCAAGGTCAAGGTGTTTTCAGGGTTGGTTTCTCCTGAGGCATCCCACCTAGGCTTGCAGACAGCAGCCTTCTCCTTAAGTCCTCACACAGTCTTTCCTCTGTGTGCATGTGTCCCTAGCATCTCTTTGTGCGCCTAATCTTATTTTATAAGGACACCAATCAGATTAGCTCAAGGCCCACCCACCCTAACAGTCTCATTTTACCTTAATCACCTCTTTGCAGACTCAGCCTCCAAACTCTCTCGTTCTGGGGTTCTGAGGGTTAGGGTGTCAGCATATAAATTGCCCACAACAGATACATGTACATACTGAAACCAAATATAAAACTGAACTGTGAAACTCTTCTTAGATGCAGGATTACTTTGTTAACAGAAGAGAATATTTTAAAGATTCCTGGAAATACTGAACCATTTGGCCCTCTCAAAACTGTTTTTTGAGAGTACCTACATTACTATACACCCTTGTTAGCAGAATTACTTAAAATGAAAACAACCTTCAAAATCTTGGCTTATTTGCAAAGTGAAAAAAATAATTTTAATTTGCATTTTTTGTTTACCGTTAATTCACTTTTTCATGTTTATTGGATGCTTATATTTCCTCTTCCATGAAAATTTCATCTTTACCAATTTTTCATTGTGTTCCTAGTATATTTCTAATAGCTGGTTATGTATGTTGCCTTCTGTGTCTGTTAATATTTTTTGAGATTCACATTCTATTTTTAAGATTCATATTTTTAGAATTCATCAAAATCAAATTTTTTACTCTTTAACAAAATAAAAGAATCTGTACCACTTTTGTGCTGATGAATAATCAACATCTGCTTCACCAATATGGGAGACTGGAGTATCTGGTGGACAGGGCCAAAAAACATAGGAGACAAATATTGTGCTGAATAAATATTCCATATTTTTGAATATAAAAGATGCAAACATGGTCTAGATTTGGAGGACATGGGTTAAAGTGTCCAGGTCTGGGCCCAGGATGTGCCTGTCATATGTACCTGGCTCTACAGGTGTTCACTGAATGAGAGAATGAGAGAATGAATGGGTGCACCAAGGGTTTGTTCTTCGAGCAGGGTATAGGATTAACAGTGAATCTTTGATTTTTCCTTTGTAAAGTGACATTGAGTTTTGAAGGACTATCCAGAAGACCGATGGGTCTGTAATTCTATAAATAGAGGCTTATAATTGAACAGTATTCTACATATATTAATTCACAAAAATGCACAAAAGCATTTTAAAGATTACTGGAAATATGGAACCATTTACCCTCTTACAACTTGTTTTTGAGAGTACCTACATTACCACATCCTTGTTAGCAGAATTACTTAAAATGAAAACAATTTCAAAGTTGAAAAAAAATTTAATTTGCATTTTTTGTTTACTGTTGATTCACTTTTTTCATGTTAATTGGATGCTTATATTTCCTCTTCCATGAAAGTTTCATCTTTACCAACTTTTCATTGTGTTCCTAGTGTATTTCTAGGAAATACACCAGTTATGAAAATTAGGGAGCTATAAAGAGGGGAGAAATAGTTCATCTTACCAATTATTAACAGTGCTCTCAAATCTGTTTATTATTGGCCTTTCTGTGCTAATGTTCACTAAAATTTATAATACGGTAACCTCAACAAAAACTTATTTATAACTAAATAAATTCTGCTTATTGTGTTGTTTGCCGGTTTAATGGAGATTAATTCAGGTACTTACTTCTTCACGTGTTCCTGTGTGTTTGCGTGAGGGCATGCTTCCTGACAGTCTTCTCCCCACTGAGAACAAGGGTTACCCTTTGGCAAACTGGCCTTCTCAGGAGACTCAGATGAGCCAAGGGGTAGGATAATATCTATTATCTGGCAACAACCCTTTCTGAGGTAGTACTTTCTCTAATTCCTTGGATTATAGAATGTTTATAACACCAAAGAGACCCTGCCTCTGACCCTTTATTCCCAAGTCTCACTGTTCTTATGGATGAAAAAAAGCAGTCAAAAATGAAATAAACTAAAATACTGGTTTCAGCTGAGGGTTTAGTTTTCTGTAGATATATTTCACTGACTGCCACTTAACTATTTAACAACAAAATTGAGTTTTTCTCTTGGATTCAGATGGTTATTTACATTGGCCTTTGGGAAACAGTTCCCCTGCGCAAATGCTCCTTGACAGGGCTTCTACACTCAGCTTAGCAGCAGTACCTTTCAGCCTGTAAAATGCATTGATGATAAATGTTCTTTACACTCTCAAATTGAGAATCTATGGGTCATATACATATTGAGACATCCAGGTCCAGTATTTTGAGAGAGCCAAGTTTAGGTTAAGTGTGACACAGAATAGAAGAAAGAATACGGATTTTTGATTCAGACACTCCAGGCTTCAGATAGCATTTCTGCTATTTCCTAGCTCCATGATTTTGGACAAACTTTAACCTATCTTCAATTTCCCTTATTTGTAATATTAGGGTGGGTGTAATAGCACCTCTTCCTAGGGTTGTGGGATGACTACATGGTTATAGTGTTTTGCCCATAAAATACACAATCAATGTTGCTGGCTACACAGGTTCAGTATGCCCACCAACATCTTGTGGTATGGGTATTTATGGGAGTGGGCTCCTCCCACTAAGAGGCCCTTACCCTTGGATCCTGGAACACAGAACACCCCTTAGGTAAGTGGTAAGACTTTTCTTCATCAGGAATTCACCTCATGTAATGTCTATTAAATAAGCATTGCTTACCTATCAGATATTCTGGAGGATTCCCAAGACAACAGCATGACCTCTAGAGTGACAGATATGTATGCAATTCGGTTTTTTTTTTTTTTTTAAGAGTCTCACTCTATTGCCCAGGCTAGAGTGCCATGGTGTCAGCCTAGCTCACAGCAATCTCAGGCTCTTGGGCTCAAGTGATCCTCCTGCCTCAGCTTCCCAAGTAGCTGGGATTATAGGTGCCCACCACCATGCCTGGCTAATTTTTCTATTTTTTTGTAGAGACAGGTTCTCATTCTTGCTCAGGCTGGTCTTGAACTCCTGAGTACAAGTCTCCCAGAATATTAGGATTACAGGATGTGCCCAGCCCATAATTAATTATAATATAAAAACATAAGTGCCACGGCAAGTCAATGATCAATGAGAGAATGATAAATTCTATCCAACAGATTTGAAGCAGGTAAAAAAAAAAAAAATCATAGGGATATTCAAAACTCTATGGCCATCTTCTAGAATCAGACCTGAGAAAATGTCCTTTAGTGATTAGCCCATTGTAAGTAACACACTCTACTCAGGATTGCACCCCTTCTGCAAGGGTGGTTCAGGAAGACCAGCCACTCACAAGTGACTGGACATGGCCAGGAACCATAATTTTTGGTTACATCTCTTAGAGATTGTTTTCTAAAATGAGATAAAACACAAAATAAACTCTACCAAGTTGCCTTTAAGTCTCCCAAGTAGAAGCATGAAATGCAGTTCCTAAGATTTAGGATATTTGCACTTCTTTCTCTACTTATTCAAAGTCAGACACTCCGTTTAACATCTTCATTTGCAGATGAGGAAAATGCAGTCTAGAAAAGTGACAGACACTAGCAGCTAGCTAGAAGCAGGGGCAGGACTAATACTTTCTCTACCCTCTATTCTAGGCTTTGTGATCTCTAAATATAGGGGATCAGGCACTGAGGCAGTGCCTGTATGTTAACCACAGAAGCAGGAGGCGGCTGGTTCATGTATCTCAGGACGAATTCCTTCCCTAAGATCTGCTATATCTATAGGGAATAAAAATTGACATTTATATATAGGAAACCATGACTACTTTTGATAAAAGCCTCAAAGATTAAAAAAAAAAATTCCAAAATGGAACAGTGCTTTTAATTATTTTGGGGGGACAGGTCTCCATTCTGTTGCCCACACTAATGGCACTGTCATAGCTCACTGAAGACTTGAACTCCTAAGCTCAAGTGATCCTCCTGAGTAGCCAGGACTACAGATGTGTTACCATATCCAGCTAATAATTTTTTTTTTTTTTTGGTAGGGATGGTGGAGGTCTCACTATGTTGCTCAGTTGGTCTCAAAACTCCTGGCCTCAAGTGATCCTCCTGTCTCAGCCTCCCAAAGGTCTGGGATTATAGGCATGAGCCACCATCCCAGGTCTGGAACAGTGCTTTTTAAAGGGAAATTAGTTTTGTAGACCACTTGCCCTTTAACACAATTCATATAAGAAAGGTAAGTAAGGTTATGTTAAAAAACTTCCCTTAATTTTGAGTGTTAAAAATGTGCTCATTATAATCATTCCCTTTTAAAGGCTGATGAACTTGCCAGTTTGTCATAAACACAGAGCATCTAGACAAATGGTACAGTTCAGCTTTATTTTTACTTAGAATTTAGAAACAAATTTAACAAGAATTTAAAAAAATTCACAACTCTGTGATATCTGATAAATATTTAAATATGGAACATCTTAAATTGAGCACAGGTAATCTAGGCTTATGCTTAACTAGATTTGAGTAGAATCAGATAAAGCAAATGATTCCTCTTGTGTCTTTGAAAGGAACGTGTGTGGTTACAAAGTCACAGGATGAGTCCCCGGGGCCTGGGATGGGAGAAGGGGTAGATCAAATGAGAAGTTTAGGTTTGTCACTCCTGAGCAGACTCAGGGTGCAGCACAGCAGCTTGGGAGGGGGAAGGAAAAGTCTATTCCTGCTTCTAACATCCCCAAGCAGACATTTTGGGTGTATTTCTTTCTAATAAGTAGAAAGGGCTTTTCTTGGCTTCCAGGAAATAGGGAGCAGGGCTGTGGCATAGTGATTATTTGTGGGCAGCTGGGCATACACTTGGACTTTTGGAAAACTAGGGGTGGAGGACAGGGAGAGAGTCTTCTTCCTTTTGTGGACTAGGGAGGGGGGAGCTTGGTGACATTTTCTGGAGTATGAAGGAGGAATGCAGGTTTGAAAGGTTTGTAATTTTATATTAAAGGTTTGTAATTTTATATTTAAACAGATACTGAAAACTAACACTGGGGTGGGGAGGCATTGTAAACATGCTGTTATTTATAATGAAGATTTCTGGAACAACTATCATGGTATCATAAGTTTTAAGCTAAAGAAGATCTAGCACTAAAATAATTGTTAATTTTAACTCGTCAGGGTTTTAGTTAAAGCACCACTTAAAACGTATATATTCAAAAAAGATTAAATATAGAAAAATTGTTGTAAGGAATGCACAGGAAACGACTCTGGTAATTGAGCTGAGCACTAAATTCAGCCTTTTTGAGGATTTCCTTCCCTGTCCACTTACAAGAAAAAAACCCAATGCAGAGCTATCAGAGTTAATTTCTTGGTAAATTTCAGTCCTCAAATTGTAAATACAGTCACTGATCAGAGACCAGATGATTTATAAATTTTAAATCAAACCGTATAACTTTTAGAAGTATTTTATTTTTTGAGAAATTTTGAGAAAGGACAAAAAAAAAAAAAAATGGAAACAGTTTTAACAATCTCTGAAAACTTTAAACTCTAGATTTGCTTATTTTGGAACTCACTTCCAAACAAGATAGAATAAAAACCATACGTGTACATATATTAAACTGCTGAAGTAGCTTAAACTTGCCAAGACATTTTCCTTTGTACTGGTTCCCTTGAGTTACCTCGTCTTTTTTTTTTTTTTTTTGCCTGTTGCCAGCAGCCTCTTTAAAAACAATAACAAAGAATCGACTGTAAAAATCACTGTCAGGTGTGTGCTCTGCCAGCCAACACCTGTCGCCCACGGCCCTGTGCGCACACCCATCCCACCCTCACCGCCGGCTGGATCGCTTTTCACGCTTGTCCTTGGTGCTCCGCTTCCTGGGCGGGGAGTAGCTGACCGCGCCTCGGGCACGGAAGCTGTGCTTGTAAGGATGGCTCCGGTGCTGCTTCGGGTTTTCTTCTTTCTGGGCCTGGTTCTTTGTGGGTTCCTTACTGCCCTCTTTTTGTTCATGGTCTTGCTCTTTATGGGAGGGCAATGTGTTCTTAATTGTGTTAATTAGAAATCTTTTATTTGTACCAGCAAGAGGACACTTCATCCTGGGGGAGGAAGAAAAGAAAAATCATCACAAATAAAATAGCTAACTCTGCATTGCTTGAGAAAGGCATCATCAGAGCAACTTGTTTCCACTTAGACTGATGCACTCATCAGTCCTTCCTCCAAACAGCCTGCCATTCCGACCTCCTGAGCCGTCTCTCAGGTCTGGCCTGGGTTTCCTCTGCTATTATCTGCCAGTCCTCCCCACGCCCCAACCCATAAGCCTTCTGCACAGACAAGCATTACTGAGGGTTGCCTGAGCCCAGGAGGCCATCCTGCACCCTGTCTAAAAAGTATTTAAAGAAAATAAAACATTGTTTTGTGAAAAAAAAAAAAAAAAAATAGCTAACTCTGAAACTGAACCCACTATCATGATTAGTACCAAAGAACCATAATTCCACATGATCAAGCTTCAGAATTTGTTCAGCTTTCCTTGCATGCCACCTAGTGTAAACTCTGAGTACAGGGGAAAAAACCAAGACAGAATTCCTAAGATAGACTCACTGGACTCTGAGTTTGTTAAACCTTTTCCTCTTATCAGTCCTTACTGGGACTAAATTTCCTACCCAAGTTTATATGTACAGCTATTGCCCACAAGGCAAATTAATAGAATAGTTAAATATTTTCTTTTTTTGTTTGTTTGTTTTTTTTATTAAATCATAGCTGTGTATATTAATGTGATCATGGGGCACCATACACTGGTTTTATAGACCGTTTGACACATTTTCATCACACTGGTTAACATAGCCTTCCTGGCATTTTCTTAGTTATTGTGTTAAGACAATTACATTCTACATTTATTAAGTTTCACATATACCCTTGAAAGATGCACTGCATCTCAAATGTTTTCTAAAGTTTACAACTGGCCCAATTCATAGAAAAAGATAAACACCCTTCTTAAGTTTGGAGTCATATGTAATTTTTCTTGAAGGAATCGGCCTGGGTGAATATTTTATGAGGAGAACTCCCCAGGCAATTGAAGCAGTATCAAAAATACACTATTGGGACCTGATCAAACTAAAAAGCTTCTGCACAGCCAAGAACATAGTGAGTAAAGCAAGCAGA